>PVIH01004801.1:0-133980 GCA_004025045.1 Sigmodon hispidus | reverse complement strand
TGGTCCTCCGTCTGCGGGGAGGCATGCAGATCTTCGTGAAGACCCTGACCGGCAAGACCATCACCCTGGAGGTGGAGCCCAGTGACACCATCGAAAATGTCAAGGCTAAGATCCAGGACAAAGAGGGCATCCCTCCTGACCAGCAGCGACTCATCTTTGCGGGCAAGCAGCTGGAAGATGGCCGCACTCTTTCTGATTATAACATCCAGAAAGAGTCCACCCTGCACCTGGTCCTTCGTCTGAGAGGAGGCATGCAGATCTTCGTGAAGACCCTGACCGGCAAGACCATCACCCTGGAGGTGGAGCCCAGTGACACCATCGAGAACGTGAAAGCCAAGATCCAGGATAAAGAGGGCATCCCCCCTGACCAGCAGCGACTCATCTTTGCGGGCAAGCAGCTGGAAGATGGCCGCACTCTTTCTGATTACAACATCCAGAAAGAGTCCACCCTGCACCTGGTCCTCCGTCTGAGGGGTGGCTATTAATTCTTCAGTCTGCATTCCCAGTGGGCAATGATGGCATTACTCTGCACTATAGCCATTTGCCCCAATTTAAGTTTAGAAATTACAAGTTTCATTAATAGCTGAACCTCTGTTAAAAATGTTAATAAAGGTTTTGTTGCATGGTAAGCATATATGGTGTCATTTGTGAAATTTCTGTGGTGGCTTGGGCTGGGGACCTCTCACCTGATTTTAACTTTAGAGATTGGCATTGACTAAAATTTGTTGGTAACTTGGTTTTAAAGTTAATGACAAAACTATAATACAATTTTGCCACTATGGGAGTGGAGTTCCCACACATCCTTTGTGGGAAATCAAAGCATGCTTACTTGTCTGAAGCTCATCAGAGACTTTGTAGAGGGAAATAGCGGAAGTTTTGGTTCAGCTCTTTGGATGGTGGTGGATTTAGCTACTGGGATGGAAGGGGTTTGTTAGCTAATTAACTGTAGGTGGGTAACTGCATTGCTTGGATAAAATACTCCCTTGGGTAATGCCCTTGACTAGGAAGACCTCCACTCCTGGAGAAATGGTAAGTAATGGAAAAGTTAAAGCCTTTACAGTGAATACCTGTGAATGGAAGGTTTGCATCCCTCTGGTCCCAAAAGATTTAAGAAATAATGTGATAGTCTCACTTTGGCTGGCCTGAAATTAAGACCCATGTTTCCCAGCTTCAGTCATTTTCAAATGGGATTTAGAAGCCTACATTTTGGGGGTTCACCAAGAACTTGAACCCACTAATCCTGTCCAATTATTGAAGTTGATTAAAGGTGATTCTAATTGAAAGCAGGATCACAAAACACCTGCAGTCTTATTTAATAGTTAAATACCTGGGGTTGGAGAGATAACTTAGCATTGATTGTTCTTCCAAAGGACCCTGATTCAATTCTTAGCATTCAAATGGCAGCTGACCCTTTTATACCATTGCACATAAATACCTCTTTTGTGTATGGTTTAACATGGGTTTCAGGAGTAAACCTGAATTTTAAACATGGGTGGATGAATCCCATGTTTTACTCTCTAATTTACTGGAGGGCAGATGGTGGTGGTTGTAGGGATCAAACCAAGTGCTTTGATTTTGACAAGCAGCTTAATCTGAGCTATTACCAGCCCTCTACTTTACCCACTCACCCCTTTTTTGCTTTAAACTCCTAATCCTACCTCAAACTTACTGCAAGTGGCATGGAGTTTTGTTTTTGTGTGTATTGGTGTCTCACCTACATGTGTGTGTGAGGGTGTCCGATCTTGGGAGTTAATAGTTGCTAGCTACCAGATGGATGCTGGGAATTGAACCCAGGTCCTTTGGAAGAGCAGTCAATGCTGTTAACCACTGAATCACTGCCCGGCATTATTTTTTTTTGTAAGAGGACAGTGTCTAGTCCTAACTGGTCTGGTGTACTTTATTGTCCAGGTTAGCCTCAACCCTCAAAAGCTCCATCTATCTCTGCTTCCCATGTATTAAAAATATGTGCTATTAGGATTTTGAGACAGCTTTTATATGTAGCATGGCTGTCCTGAAGTTCCTTATGTAGACCAAGCTGGCCTATAAGCTCACAGGTTTGCCTGCCTCTCCTTCCTGAGTGCTGGAGTTTTAAAAGGCCTGCACCACCACACGACTACGAAGGCCAGGTAGTCTTTAAGAACCTTGCAGGTCTCATTGAATGGCATACAAAATTGGAATTTGAACAAGGAAAAGGCACTTATTTGTTAGCTACTATTACTATTTTTTATTTTTAAATAATTTTTATGTTCATTGATGTTTTGCCTGCATGTATGTCTGTGTGAGGGGGGGTCAGATCTTGGAGTTACAGTTGTGAGCTGCCATGTGGGTGCTGAGAATTGAACCAGGGTCCTCTTGTAGAACAATTAATGCTCCTAACCACTAAGCCATTTCTGCAGTCCCTACTATTCTTTTTTTAGATGTTTGTGTTGAGTGTACTAAGTGTACATTGTACTCAGGACGCTAAGGCAGGATCACCTAGAGTTCAAGGTCAGGGTGACTTACATAAGATTTGCCCCAAATCCTCTGCACTGAATAAAAGGCCATTTGTAGTCTGTGGTCCCAGTCTCTTGATTGCTGAAGAGATGCCCTTAACAGCTATGTGAGGTATGTGACTAGGAAGCGGCCCTTTGAGATAATGTAGCATGAGGAGCATTGATAAGATTTCTTGAAGCTAGGCATGGTGGTATGGACCCTGAAGGCTGAGGTAATTTTGCCCCAGGCTAGGCTGTTGTTTCAAGTAAGAAACGAGGTGGATGAAGAGAAACTCCCACAAGTTTTCTAACATACA
Source organism: Sigmodon hispidus (assembly GCA_004025045.1). NCBI lineage: Eukaryota > Metazoa > Chordata > Mammalia > Rodentia > Cricetidae > Sigmodon > Sigmodon hispidus. The sequence goes on along the minus strand of PVIH01004801.1, from coordinate 131,192 downwards.
CATGTACAAATGTAATTTTAAAGCCCAAGGGCCATTGCTCTTTCAGGTTCTCTCGCTGCCAGGAACATTGTTGATTCCAGTCTTAAACTAGATGCTAAAGAACACATGGGCTCATCTTGGTGCTTGTCTTTAATCCCAGCCTGAAACACAGGCAGTGAAGCTCGGACGCCACTTGTCAAATAGTAAACTCTGGGCCAGCCAGGGCTACATAGACCTAGGAGCCAGGCATAGTAGCACACACCTGTATTCCCAGCATTTGGGAGGCAAAGACAGATTTTTTGTGAGTCTGAAGCAAACCTAGTTTTCATAGTGAGACTCAGGACAGACAGCACTAAGAAACCATGTCTAAAAATACGGGCAAGGCACTAAAAACCCTGGCTACAGTTCCCCTCTTAGGTCCAGGAGTCCTGGTGTAATGACTGCTTGATACATCATCTGCTTTGAAATTGCTGAGTTCACAGGAGAAGCTGGCACCTTCAGTCATAACCTCATTTCCCCTCTAAAGAATCCAATAAAGGGGTTGTGTTAGTCGTGTGTGTGTGTGTGTGTGTGTGTGTGTGTGTGTGTGTGTGTGTGTGTGTGTGTGTTTAGTTGTTGGGGATCAATGCAAGATAAGCACTCTAACACTTGAGCTATCCCCAGCCTTTTTTGTTTATTTGAGGTAATGTCTCATATAGTCTAGGCTGGCCTCAAACGCCCTGTGTAGCAAAGTATGACACTACACCATTGCTTAGGACTCCATAGTTGTTTTTGTTTTTGAGAAAAGAGTAGTAGTTTGGTTTGGGTTTTGGCTTTTGAGAAAGGACCTTATTCTCCCAAATTCTAGAATTACAGGAATTTTTCACTACATACAACTCTGAACTTTTAAAACTGTTTTTTGTTTTTTTTTTTAAATTATTCTGTGTGAGTGTGTATGCATGGAAGTGCATGCAGTGATGTGCTGTGAAGGCCAGAGGACAGCTTTATGGACTCCATGGTACTCTCCTTCCACTTCTACTGTGGACCACATTCCGATCTATTTAGCCAGCTTCTGCCAGCAGCCGCTCTGTGGCTTCCCTGCAAGCTGTTTCCCCTAACACCAGCCTCAGTGTAATCTTCTGAAAATGGCCTGCTCTTTTTTACAGCCTGCACTTTAGTTCAGATATTTTTTTTAAAATGATTTTTTTTTCATTTTTTTTTTATTTTATAAACTTTATTTATTTATTTGCCTTGGTGTTTGCCTGGAACTGGAACTACAGACAGTTGTTAGCTGCCATGTGGGTGCTGGGAATGGAACCCGGGTCCTCTGGAAGAGCAGACGGTGCTCTTAACTGCTGAGCCATCTCTCCAGCCCCTAATTCAGATATTTTTAATTGACTTCTAGATTAACCTAACTCCCGTCCCTCCTTCTGGACTTTTCTCAGAAGCAGGCAGCAAGATTTACTGGAACAATATGCATGCCTCCTATCCTCACAGCAGCCAAGGTGAAGGAGAAGGCACAGAGCCAGGAAGCTTAGAGAAACAAGGGCAAGGTCAAGTTGGCAGCACATGCCTTTAGTCCAGTGGTCCTCAACCTTCCTAATGCTGTCATGGTCACTCTTTAATACAGTTCCTCATGTCATGGTGACCCCAGCCATAAAATTATTTCATTGCTACTTCATAACTGTAATTTTGCTACTGCTACAATATATTGAAAATATCTGATGTGCAGACTATCTGATATTTGGTCCCCTAAAGGGGTGGTGACCCACGGGTTGAGAACTGCTGCAACTCCAAGTTCTAAGCCCACCAGAAAGAAGAAGAGAAGAGACTTAATGGAGAGACATTGGCTGGTGGGTGTAGTAGGGTTGAAGTAGGTTAGGAAGACTCACTTACAGGGTAACTATGATTGACAATAATTAGATATTTCAAAATAGCTAGTAGAATAGTGAACACTCAAAACAAAGAAAATGATCAGGCTGGGGAGATGGCTCAGTGGTTAAGAGCACTGATTGTTCTTTCTGAGGACCTGAGTTCCATTCCCAGCATCCACGTGGCAGCTAACAACTGTCTATAATTCCAAGATCTGATACCTTTACACAGTTATACATGCAGGAAAAACAATTCACATAAAATAAAAATATTTTTAAAGAAAAAAGAAAATGATCATATCTAAAGTGAAAGATATGTCAGTTACCCAGTCAACGCAGCACATTTGTATACATGTATTGAAATGTCACACAGAACCCCAGAAAGGTATAAAATCACTATGTCAATTACAAACTTAAAAAGAATCTGGGCATGGTGGCACATCATACCCTTAATCCCAGCACTCTAGGCAAAGGCAGGCAGATCCAAGTTTGAGGTCAATTTGATGTACAGAGTGAGGGCCACAACAGCCAGAGCTACACAGAGAGATTCTGTTCAAAACAAGGGGCCTAGACATATAATTCAGTGGTTAAGAGCAATCTCTGTTCTTCCAGAGGATTCAAGTTCAACTCCATACACCAGCACGGTGACTTATAGCCATCTCTAATTCCAGCTGTAGGGGATCAGATGCCCTCTTCTGGCCTCCAGGGATGCAGGCAAGATACTCATACATAAAAATTAATAAAATATTTAAAACAAAATACAATTATTTTAAAGAAGCCAGGCCTAGAGGAGCAGACTTATATTCTATTTATTTAGGAGAGTGATGTAAGAGACCAATATTGGCTCAGGACACCCCAAGACCAAGTTCTCAAAGGACAGAGGGCAGGGAATAAGAGACAGAGACAGGGGGCTGGAGAGATGGCTCAGTGGTTAAGAGCACCGTCTGCTCTTCCAGAGGACCCGGGTTCGATTCCCAGCACCCACATGGCAGCTAACAACTGTCTGTAGTTCCAGTTCCAGGCAAACACCAAGGCAAATAAGTAAATAAATAATAAAAAGTTTAAAAAAAAAAAAAAAAAAGACAGAGACAGGAGTTAGAGGAGGGGCAGAGTATTTGTCCTAGAGATAAATGACCCCTGCGGATAAAGAGGAGACAGTTGTGACTCATAGGCAAAGGGCAGTTTATAAAGATAAAAGGAGAAGGGGTTGGAAAGATGGCTCAGCTGTCAAGAGCACTGGCTGCTCTTCCGGAGGTCAATTCCCACCAACCATACAGCGGCTCACAACCATCTTTTTTTTTTTTTTAAGATTTATTTATTTATTATGTATACATTATATAGAAGAGGGCACCAGATGTCATCTTAGATGGTTGTGAGCCACTATGTGGTTGCTGGGAATTGAACTCAGGATCTCTGGAAGAACAGTCAGTGCTCCTGACCACTGAGCCATCTCTCCAGCCCCGACTCACAACCATCTTATAATGAGATCTGGTGCCCTCTTCTGGCATGCAGGCATACATGCAGGCAGAACACTATATATGATAAATAAATCTTTTTTTTTTTTTTTTTTAAGAGAAACATCTTATTAGAATGATGTGTTTCATTTTAATTGGGCATGTTAATTAGGGCAGTCAAAGGAAGCTTTTGATTGCTGGACTTCAATACTTCCATAGCTGGACCTTGGTGGTCAGCCTCCAGAGAAGGAAGTGGCCCATTAAGGGAATAGACCTTGGAGACAGCTTTAGTTAGGAGTGTAATCTAATGGTTATTAGCAAGGCAGAGGGAATGGAGGGAACCGCAAGGCCTGCCAGAGTCCTTTGCCATAGTCTAGCCAGCTAGAGTCCTTTCAGGTAAGGTAGAAGAATTTGTAGTTTAAAGCTTTCCTAGGATATAGAGGTCAAGGTCAGTCTGAGCACTTCAGTGAGACAGTCTTCAAATGAAACATAAGGAGGTGGGGCAGGTTGAGACTTTAGCTCATTTGGTAGAGTGCTGACATAAAATGCACTGAATGAACTGTTGTACTTGCCCATCCCATAACCTCACCACTTTGGAGGAAGAGTCAGGTGGAGAGAAGTTTGATGTCATCCTCAGCTGCATAGAATTTCAGGCCAGCCCGAGATACATGAGACCATGTCGCAATTTTAAAACAAAAACAAAAACCCTAACAAACTGGCTTAGCCAGACAAAGTGTTTGCAGTATAAATCTGATGACCCAAGCCAGGCAGTGATGGCATGTGTCTTTAATCCCAGCACTTAGGAGGCAGAGGCAGGCAGATCTCTGGGAGTTCAAGGCCAGCCTGGTCTACAGAGCTAGTTTCAGGATGGCCAGAGCTGTTATACAGAGCAACCCTGTCTTGAAAAAGCAAAACGCCTAAAAAAGTCTGATGATCTGAGTTCAATCCTGAAATCCATGATTGAAAGAGAGAACTCACTCCCAAAGTTTTCCTGTAACCTCTCCCCTTACACACTTGAGCCAGCATATGTACAATTGTGTATGCCCACACTCTCATGTACACATGTGCATCACACACAAAGACAATAATAATTATCATTGTAAAGATGTTTCCATTTATATATGTGTGTACCTACATGAATTTATGTGCACTGTGTGTGTGTGCCCTCAAGATGACAGAGGGTATCAGATCTCCCTGGAACTGGAGTTGAAGCTGTGAGCCTCCTGAGGCGGGTGCTGGAACTGGAACCCAGGTCCTCTATAAGAGCAGTAAATTCTTAACTGCCAAGTCTACTTTTCTGCTCTGAATCTATATAGAGAGAGTCTGAGGGACAACATTCATTCCTGCAGAGGTAAGGACAGGAGACAGGGGCACAGTTGCCTCTCTGGGCCTTGGCTACTGCCACGGAGTTGGTGCTCAGCTGTTGTTCCTGTTTTTCTTGCTGCAGATCGTCAAGGCCTCGGGTGAAGCTGCTTTTGAGTTTCCAGTAATTTGCTGATTTCCTTTAAGCGGTTGCTTCTCTGAAAGACTGATGTCATGCACCCAAGATAATTCTGTTTCTCAGTCAATGCTGTCATCTCTACCTTCATTTAGGGGAGCACAAGGAAGCCCCAAGCTATGTTTACTCAGTTCAGGTAAGTGGTGGCTGATACAGATCTTCTAATATGGAAGTTTATAATAAAATGAGAGTCTGGGCCTACGATATACAACAAAGTAAATAGAACATGGGTGCAGACTCCTTTAGGAGACTCCAAACCACAGAATGCAGGAGAGGCTAACAGCTCTGTATGAGAACTCAAACACCGGTTGAGTATATGAGTATTTTCTAAGCCTTACTCTATGTCTCACATCTGTAAAAGTAAAATTGGCCTTTCTTATCACCTGGCTACCCAGGAAATGTGCTCAGTCATGGAGAAGAGATACATTAGCATAAGGAATACAGACCCAGCTGCTAGTCCAGCCATCAAATACAGATCCTGGGGTGACTTAGGAAGATAACATAGAGTGTTCCGGCTCTGCACTATGACTCTGGCCTTATACATCTGCACTGACTCAAACCTTTGCTCTGGCATTCTTGGTTTGGAACCGGGGCTGCCAAGTCATCCCAGGATTATGTTATGCTGAGAAAACTCAGCCATCATCTGACTTTCAGAGGTTGCCTACTCCCCTCCCCTCCAAATACTCAGAGCCTTGTTATCCCTTAGGGCTCAGTTCCATGTTTGTTTTCTGGAAAGCAAAATATGAAAAACTGATCAGGCTCCTCTTTCTCTACCCGACCCCACCCAAGCTCTGACTGTCTGAATATGACCCTGGAGGGAAATTCTTTCCCAGGGAAGAATCACAAGGGTTTCCAAGAGCACTGCTACTTTCTAAAGAAAAAATTTACAACTGTAGTGTTTTCAGAATAAAAATTATAGGGGTATGGAGATAGCTGGAGAAATAACTGAGCAGTTAAGAGTACTTCCTGCTCTCTCAAGGACCTCAGTATGGGTCCAACAATTAACTTACACACACATATTTGAGACTGGGTCTCTCTATTAGGCAGTTCTGGCTGTCCTGGAACTCACTCTGTAGACCAGGCTGGCCTTGAACTCTCAGAGATCCACCGGCTTCTTCCTTCTGAGTCCTGGGATTAAAGGCATGTACCACCACAGCAGGTTTGAAAGTTAAAATCTTAACAAAACAAATAATAAAAACCATCTTTTTTCAAAGGGAGGAAAGTGTGAGAGACAGAGGTGAGGCAAGCAAGCATAGGGTGGAGTTCATCCACCTGGGACTCAACTTGTTTTGGGCAATGGACACACTCTATCCTAATTATGCACTTGGTAGCCTGAGAACCCTACCTTCATATACAATGAGTACATATCCCACTGCCAACAATAAACCTAGCTACATGAGAGCCCAGCCTGCACTGCACTGTATACAGGCCCTCCCTGAACAAGGTACCCAGCTACCGGTTAACAGCCCAGCACCTCCACCTGTATCAAGCTGTACCCCAACTCAAAACAATGGAACAAGTCTCCCATTAAGGAAAATCAAATTTGGACAGTGTCTATTCAAACATATTCCTGATACTTCCAGGGGGGTAGAAGGCCAGTCCAGACCTAACTTCTTTGGGATGCTTGCACAATAAAGATATAGAACCTTGAAATTAAGCCCCTTCGAGAAGCTTAATTCCCATTACCCACATGGTGGCTGAAAACTCTCTGTAACTCCAGTTTCAGGAGGGGACCCAACACCCTCTCCTGGACAACAGGCACACACATGGTACACAGACATAAAAACAAGACACACAGACATAAACATTCATAAAATAAGTAAATATTGAAAAAAAATTTGTGCTCATGTCATAAAAAGGAATCTACATGCAGTGCTATTACTAGCTTAGAACACACATTGTTAATGATTGGTTTGTTCTGAGTTAACCCCTTCCCTACCCAGATGGCCCTGGAGGCATATAAATACCAGCAGACTCCAACAGAAAGTGTTTCAAGTGTTTGAGCCTAAGCATTCGCAAAATGAGGGAAGTGTACAAGGGATGATAAAAAAGAAAGACACAGACATCACAGCCACAAAGCACAGCTGAAAGGGAACAACTTCAAAAAGAATGGGGCCGTCCAGATGGCTTTGTAGACAAAGTTCTTTGGTCCCTGGTACCCATATAAAGGTAGAAGATAACTCACTCCACAAAGTTATCCTCTGACCATCACACACATGCTTTGGCCTGTCCCCTCATGTACATACACATAACAGCAATAATGGCAGTGATGATGATTATAATAACAGTGATAATGATACATAAAAGAAAATAAAATTTTAAAGTATGAGCAGCTACCTTATAAAAGGGTAGCTTTTTATAAAACTGACCACCAGAATAATTGACTGCTGTGGTTCCCCACTTTGTATCAACAAAATCTGTTGGTTGAGACCCCCAGCCCCCAAATAAATAAAATAAAAAGAAATGAAGACAGGAAAAATGGTTTAGCAGTTAAGAGTCCATACGGCGGGGCTGGAGAGATGGCTCAGCGGTTAAGAGCACCGTCTGCTCTTCCAGAGGACCCGGGTTCGATTCCCAGCACCCACATGGCAGCTAACAACTGTCTGTAGTTCCAGTTCCAGGCAAACACCAAGGCAAATAAATAAATAAATAAAGGTTTTTTTTTAAAAAAAAAAGAGTCCATACTGCTCCTGCAAAGAATGCAAGTTCAGCTCCCAGCACCTCAGTGCCCAGCACCCAAATCATACATAATGGGGGGGGATGCTCTTAGGATGGCGAGAAGGATGCCAGTGTTGTTCTCCTTGTGCCAGACTTAGGGGCAGAAATTCCCTTGCTTGATCGGATGAATTAAATGTAATAAGTTTAACTGGGCCCTAGAGTAGCAGGGGCCAGGTGAGGTGGCAACATTTGAAATGTCAAAGACAAGATGAGTGTAGTTATGCTAATGGGCAGCACCAGAAAAACAAGGTCTAATTGGTGGCTAACCAGTCATGGTTTTTCTAGGAATAAAATAGATAAGAAGCCTACTAAAAATTTTTGTTGGTGGTAGTAGCTTTGAGTGTTTTGTTGTTGTTTGTTTGTTTGTTTTTGTTTTGTTTTGTTTTAAGAAAATAAAGCATTTATTTGGGGGCTTGCTTATAGTTCAGAGGATTAGTCCATTATTGTCATGGTGGGAACATGGTGGCAGACATGGTACTGGAGAAGCACCATGAGAATTCTACATCCAAATCCAGGTGTCTTTTGTTTATTGAGACAGGGTATCTCTGTGCAAACCTTGCTGTCCTGGAACTCACTCTGTAGATCAGGCTGACCTCAAACTCAGAGATGTGCCTCTGTCTCCCAAGTGTTGGAATTAAAGTCATACACCACCACCAAGGCCAGCCATTAAAAAGTATTTTTAGGGTTGGAGAGATGGCTCAGTGGTTTAGGAACACTGGCTGTTCTTTCCAGTTCAATTCCCAGCAATTGCATGGTGGCTCACAACCATCTGTAATGAGATCTGGTGCCCTCTTCTGTCCTGCAGGAATACATGCAGACAGAATACTGTATGTATCGTAAATAAATAACAATTTAACTTATTTTGTTTCACATATATGAGGGTTTTGTCTACATACATGTATGCACACAACAGGAATGCCTAGGGCCTGCAGAGACGGAAGACATTATTGCATCCTCTGCAACTGGAGTTATCGGGCAACTGTGAGCCTCCGTGTGGGTGCCGGGAACTGAACCCAGGTCCTCTGCAAGAGCAATGAGAGTTCTAACAGCTGAGCCATCTCTTCAGCCCCAAGCTTACTGTTTTTGTTTAATCTGTATAAAGGAGAACACTAGAATAAATAAAATAAATTGGATTGTAGCAATCAGAATCCCAGCCCATCAAATAATCTCTGGACTTGAGTCACTTCAGAGACTGGGAAGTCCCTAAGTGAAGGAAAGGCCAGGTTCTAAGGAAGGGGCTTGCTAAAATACCTAAGAGTTTTACTGTCAACCTTTTTCCCACCCTTCCCCAGAAAAGCATACAGCATTTTATAAGGATAACTGTACACTGAAGAAAGTGAGGCACTCAGACTTTCTGGAGTTTATTGGATGCAGATTCTGAATTGATACTGATTCCAGGAGACTCCAAGAAACATTGTGGCCCTCTGGTTAACACGGGGGCCTGTGGAGGTCCAGGGATTAATAGAGTTTTGGCTAAAGTCTGACAGTGAATCCAGTGAGTCCTCAAACTCATCCTGCGGTTATTTTCCTGGTTCCAGAATGCACAATTGAGGCAGATAAACTTAGGAGGTGGCAGACTCCCCACATTGGCTGGCTCTCTGATGGTGGGGTGAGGGCTTTATGGTTGGAAAGACCAAATGGAAACCACTGGTGCTTCCTCTATCAGGAAAAATAATAAACCAAAGACAGTATTGCATTCCAGAAGGAATTTCAGAAACTAATGCCACCATCAAGGACTTGAACAATGCACATCTCCCTTTAACTCTGCTCATTGGTCTGTAAAGAAGACAGATGGACCTGGCTCTGTGGTGCAATGGATACCGCATTGGACTTCTAGACAAGAAGACAGATGGATTCTGGAGAATGACAGCTGACAAGGAGTAGACTTTGTGGCTAATCATGGTTGTCAACTGCATCTGGAATCAACTAGAACACAAGCTGCTGAAAACTCCTGTGAAGGACTTTCCTGATCTGATTACCTGAAGCAGGAAGACCCATTCAAAATATGGCTGCACTGTCTGTTCACAACCCAGATAACAGGACACGGAAGAAGGAAGCTGCTTTTTGCCCCCTGGCCCATACTTTTGCTGATAAGTCCATCTACTCTTTAGCTGAGGCATTCCTTTACAATATTAGAACCAATTTATTCAGAATTCCAACACAGACTCTCCAGTGATGCTTCAAGCCTTCAGCACCACCAGAGTAGGATTGCTGAGATGTCCAGCTCAGGATCAGTTACCGAACTCTCAGCCTCTGCGGTGTAAGACAACCTTTATTAGACTACCTAGACAACACCATGTAAGCCAATCTAATAAATACCATATATGGGATATATGTGTGTATATATGTGTGTGTATGTGTATGTGTTCACTCTACCAATTCTGCTCCTTTAGAGGACTCTGAATAGTACAGAAATGAGGAAATGAGGGTTGAACCCTGAGACATATGCAGGCTAAACAAACAGAACTACCCCTGACCTATACACAGGCACCTTTTTGGGTTTTGATGGTTTCACCAGACTACTGAGGCTGGCCTTGAAATTACTCTGTAGTCCAGGCAGGCCTTGAAGTCTCCATCTTCGTACCCCCATTCAGAATAGTTGGGATTAAAGGCATGTCCAACCACATGTGGTTTTATGCTATGCTGGGATTGAATTTAGGGCTTCAAGCATGCTAGGCAAACACTTTACCAACTGAGCTGCATAGCCCTCATTATTTTGAGAGAATCTTAGTCTGTAGCCCAGGCTGGCCTGAAACTCATTATGTAACCTAGATTCAATTTCCTCAGACTGATGTTGATCCTCCTGCCTCAGCTTTAAGCTACCATGCTACCCCCACCATATCCCCTCCACTTAACGCCCATCTCCCTACTTCCCTATAAAGTGAAACCCTCCAAAGAATAGGTTGTACACATTGTCACAACTATTCTCCAACCTCTTTGTGATGGAAAGCCTCAATGTGTAACCCTAGGTGACCTTGAACTCACTATGTAGATCAAGCTGCATTCAAACTCCTGAACATCTGCTTGCCTCTGCCTCTGCCCCCTTAAGTATGGGATTAAAGGTTGACATCACCATTCCTGGCAATCAACAAAATTGTCTTCAACAAGGTGGAAGGTAAGGACTGACACCTACGATTGTCCTCTGACACACACATGTGCGCACACACTTGCCCCATACACAGGCATAGACACATTATATGTGTGAGAGAAATCGGTGTGCAGCTCAGAACACTCCCCTAAAACACTTAATATTTTCCTAGTAATTCCATGTATTAAAACAATGGGGGGGGGGCTGGAGAAATGGCTCAGAGGTTAAGAGCACCGACTGTTCTTCCAGAGGTCCTGAGTTCAATTCCCAGTGACACATGGTGGCTCACAACCATCTGTAATGCAATCTGGTGCCCTCTTCTGGCCTGCAGGGATACAAGCAGACAGAACACTGTATACATAATAAATAAATATTAAAAAAAAAAAATGGGGTTTTGTTTTGTTTTGTTTTTGAGATAAAGTTTCTCTCTGTAGCCCTGGCTGTCTTGGAACTCAGAGAGATTTCCTTGCCTCTGCTCCTAAGTGCTGGGATTAAAGGCATGCACCACCACCACCACCACCACCACCACCACCACCACCACCACCCAATATCAAATTATGTATCTTTAACTCATACTGTGTTTGAATATTTAGTTTTAAAATCCATGTTTGAATTCCTGACTTAAATTTACTTTTGCTTTTTTTTTTTTAAAGATTAATTTATTATGTATACAGTGTACAGAAGAGGGCACCAGATCTTATTACAGATGGTTGTGAGCCACCATGTGGTTTCTGGGAATCAAATTCAGGTACTCTGGAAGAACAGCCAGTGTTTCTAAACCGCTGAGCCATCTCTCCAACCCTAAAAATACTTTTTAATGGCTGGCCTTGGTGATGGTGTATGACTTTAATTCCAACACTTGGGAGACAGAGGCACATCTCTGAGTTTGAGGTCAGCCTGATCTACAGAGTGAGTTCCAGGACAACCAGGTTTGCACAGAGATACCCTGTCTCAATAAACAAAAGACACCTGGATTTGGATGTAGAATTCTCATGGTGCTTCTCCAGTACCATGTCTGCCACCATGTTCCCACCATGACAATAATGGACTAATCCTCTGAAACTATAAGCAAGCCCCCAAATAAATGCTTTATTTTCTTAAAAAACAAACAAACAAACAAACAAACAACAAGACACCCAAAGCTACTACCACCAACAAAAATTTTTAGTAGGCTTCTTATCTATTTTATTCCTAGAAAAACCATGACTGGTTAGCCACCAATTAGACCTTGCTTTGCTGGTGCTGCCCATTAGCATAACTACACTCATCTTGTCTTTGACATTTCAAATGTTGTCACCTGGCCCCTGCTACTCTAGGGCCCAGTTAAACCTATTACATTTAATTCATCCGATCGAGCAAGGGAATTTCTGCCCCTAAGTCTGGCACAAGGAGAACAACACTGGCATCCTTCTCGCCATCCTAAGAGCATCCCCCCCCCATTATGTATGATTTGGGTGCTGGGCACTGAGGTGCTGGGAGCTGAACTTGCATTCTTTGCAGGAGCCGTATGGACTCTTAACTGCTAAACCATTTTTCTTGTCTTCATTTCTTTTTATTTTATTTATTTGGGGGCTGGGGGTCTCAACCAACAGATTTTGTTGATACAAAATGGGGAACCACAGCAGTCAATTATTCTGGTGGTCAGTTTTGCCCCTTTTATAAGGTAGCTGCTCATACTTTAAATTTTTATTTTCTTTTATGTATTATTATCACTGTTATTATTATCATCATCACTGCCATTATTGCTGTTATGTGTATGTACATGAGGGGACAGGTCAAGGCATGTGTGTGATGGTCAGAGGATAACTTTGTGGAGTGAGTTATCTTCTACCTTTATATGGGTACCAGGGACCAAAGAACTTTTGTCTACAAAGCCATCTGGATGGCCCCATTCTTTTTGAAGTTGTTCCCTTTCAGCTGTGCTTTGTGGCTGTGATGTCTGTGTCTTTCTTTTTTATCATCCCTTGTACACTCCCCTCATTTTGCAAATGCTTGGGCTCAAACACTTGAAACACTTTCTGTTGGAGTCTGCTGGTATTTATATGCCTCCAGGGCCATCTGGGTAGGGAAGGAGTTAACTCAGAACAAACCAATCATTAACAATGTGTGTTCTAAGCTAGTAATAGCACTGCATGTAGATTCCTTTTTATGACACGGGCACAAATTTTTTTTCAACATTTATTTATTTTATGAATGTTTATGTCTGTGTGTCCTGCTTGTATGTCTGTGTACCATGTGTGTGCCTGTTGTCCAGGAGAGGGTGTTGGGTTCTTTTTGTTCTTTTATCTCAGACAAATCTTGAATTCACTACTGGGGGATGGCCTTGCATTTCTGATCCTATTGTGTTTGTGACTGGAGGTATGAACCACCACACCCAGTTTGTGAAGGCTTTGAACCCTGAAAGCTCTTACCAACCTCCATCCCTGGCCACTGCTGACAATAAGTTTCATTTCAAAATCATTAAATGAATTTTGACTTGAGATTAGAATTTCCAACAATTTCTTAAATGGCTTTAAATAGGGCTGGAGAGATGGCTCTGTAGTTCAGAGCACTGGTTCTTCTTCTAGAAGACCCAGTTTCAAATCCCAGCACCCACATGGTAGCTCACAACTATCTGTAACTCCAGTTCCAGGAGATTTGATTCATTCACACCAGTGCACATAAAAATAAAATAATAAGTTATAAAAATGGCTTTAAACATATTTGTATATTGTACTTTATATTTATGAAAATATATATTCTCAGATGTAATCAAAATATCAATCACCTCTAAATAAAATTGAAATGCTCCACATCTTGTAGCATCAAAAATTCAGCTAAGATTAGTTATTTATGTAAAAATAAGCAAACACATCCATCTTAGCATGTTATTAGCTGTCATCTTTAATAAATGGTATCCAATTCGGGGAGGTGGTAGCTCATGACTTATAATTCCAGTACTTGGAAAGCAGAGGCAGGCTGGCCTCTGTGAGTTCGAGGCCAGCCTGGTCTACAGAGCAAGTTCCAGGACAGGCTCTAAAACTACACAGAGAAACCCTGATACCTTCCCCAAGTATACAATTATATGTATACCAACAAATTATTTAAAATTCTTTATCACCAGCAAATATTTTATTTATATACTTATTTCATATATCTAAATACCTAGGGTCACATAAAAGTTTCTCAGGCAGCTTGGTGCACACCTTTGATCTTAGCACTCAGGCAGAGTCAGAGGACTCTGCTGAGTCTGAGGCTAGTCTGGTCTACAGAGTAAGCTACAGGACAGGTAGGACTACATAGAGAAATCGTGTCTTAAAAAAAAAAAAATCCCCCTCAGACAATACTGTATTGCAAATCAGAAGTTTCAGGAGCTCTTATCTAGTTCGTGGAAACTAACCAGACCACCAGCACGTTCAGCCATTTAGCCAACAGGCTTCTGTCGCCTCTCATCTAAATAGAGGTAACAATAGAGTGCACTTCCCTTGCTGGGGACAACCCTGGGCTCTGTGAACCTCAATGCTACATGGTCTCTGCTCACTCCAGCGCCCTTTCTAAAGTGGACCATGAATTCTTAGAGCGGAGGTCTGAGTGCAGGCCTAGAGGGATGGCAGATCTGCAGGTGAAAGGGGGTTGTCAGGAGGTGAGATAGGGGCAGGGTGAAGGGGTAGAGGGGTCGGGGAGAAGATGGACGTGGGGGGAGGGACTGGGTGGGTGGGAGCGGGAGGTGCGGGGTGCGGGAAGCGGGCATGCTGAGTGTTTGGATGCAGTAAATAGGGGTTTCCGCCTGCCTTCTGCTTCCCTAGGTCTTTCCTTGCCTTGGCTGTTTCCTGGTTGTAGTCATCCTCTGTGCCTCAGTCTGGAGCAGACCTGACTCAAACTGAGCCACCCACCCGATCCTGGCTTTTCGGTTAGTGGCCTCCAGGTTCAGTCTTACAGATGTGACTGTCTGCTACTCAGGTTCCTGCTTCCTTTGCTCTGTTGAGTTTTTCCCAGATGAGGAAATGAAAATGTCTTTCCGTCTTGGTCTTCTCATGTTAAAACTAGATGTCCATTTTTGGGCAGTGACTGTTTGGGATGAAAACTTCCCAGAGGGGTCAGGGCCTGGATCTGGTCTCTCAAAAGTTGGCCTGGGGCCTGCTCGGGGCTATTCTGGTTCCTGAGATAGAGGCACACATCCAGGCTTCTGGGTGTAGAGACTCCCTAGGGAAGTGTGGGAAGGGGCAATCCACTTCGAGTGAAAGTTAGGTAGGAATTCTCCCAGGCCCAGCACTTTGCCATCTTTCTTTAGAAGAGACCCTTGGTTTCAAAGATCGACCCTTAAAGGATTCCTTTCTGGGAATCAGCTGTTTTAAATCTCTCTCTTCACCCCAACTCTGGTCTCACCTCCCTTGCTCCAGAAAGCCTGTTGAGTCTAAGCAAGCTGGTTTCTTTCTTTCTTTTTTTTTTTTTTTTTTATCAATCTCAGCACTCAGCTTCAGGAAACTCCTTCTGGCTGTAGACATTGCCTCATCCCTGGCTCTAAGCAAGTCTGGGGGTTGGTACAAAGAAAATTGAAGTCAGTAAACCCGCTTACGCTCCCTAGGATCTCAGAGGCTCCACTTTTCCTTCTTTTAAAGGTAGGTAACAGGGGGCTGGAAAGATGGCTCAGAGGTTAAGAACACTGACTGTTCTTCCAGAGGTCCTGCGTTCAATTCCCAGCACCCACATGGTGATTCACAACCATCTATGATGACATCTGGCACCTTCTTCTGTATACAAAATGAATAAATAAATCTTTAAAGCTAGGTAACATCCATCCCCTCTCCCACATAAATTCAGTGAAAATGATTTCAAATAGTTTAAAACACACTGCTATAAAAGAAGTGCCTTTTATCATTGACATTTGCTTTTTTCCCTGGAAGACACACATGCTACTACACTTTTGTGTAAGCATTTTATTTTATTTTATTTTATTTAAAAAGTGATCTATGGGGTGGGAGAAATAGCTCAACATTTAAGAGCACTGGTTGCTCTTCCAGAGGACCTAGGTTTGATTCCCAGCACTCACATAACAGCTCACAACTTTCTGTGACTCAATTGCACTGTGGATCAGCTGCATGAAGGCGGTACACAGATGTACAGGCAAAACACCTATGAAAAGTGAACTAAAATAAAAAATGGAATGAAGAAACTTTGTGAAGCTGGGCATGGGAGTGTATGCCTTTAATTCTAGTACTGGAGAGGCAGAGACAGGTGGATCTCTGCAAGTTCAAGGCTAGCCTGTTTCCAGGACAGCCATGACAGTTACACATAGAAACTTTGTCTCAAAAATTAATTAATTAATTAAAAATCTATGTGATAATAAATTTAAGTAAAAGAAACATTTACAAAAAAAAAAGCCCCAAATTGTGTAATAAAATGAAGTATAATAGGAAATAGCCAGACTCAAGCCAGCTTGAGAAGTTTGCATTTTTAGGGGTTGGGATTTTTGAGTTTTCCAGATGTCAAGCAAGCACTCTATCACTGAGATACATAAGACAGTCCTGAGAAAAAGGGAGAGATTTTCTCTACTTGGAACTGAAAAAGCTTTTGAAACCTGAGTCCTGAGTGGACTTTGAAGACATCTTGCTCCTAATATCAGTTCCCCCTCCCCCTGTTTTGTTTAAGATTTGTTTATTTTTTATATGAGAATGTTTGCCCTGCCTGTATGTATATAGTTATGAGCTTCCTTGTGAATGCTGGGACCAAACTATAAGCCTAGCAAGTGTTCTTACCCACTGAGTGATCTCTCCAGACCCAGAACTTAAAAACAAAAAATAAAATGAATACACAGCACAGTAGTGTAAAGTGTCTGAGTCACAGAGTCACAAAGCCAGTATCATAACCACAGAGCATCTTGACATAGGAATGTGGTGGCTTTAGTGGTAGATTCCTTGCTTGTCACATGGGAGGCACTGTGTTTAGTCTCTAGCACTGGAAAAAAAACAATAGCAAGAGTTTTGTAATCTGTGATGTTTTTATTGGCATTTTTCATTTAGCCTTTTTTTGGGTGGGGGTTGAAACAAGGTTTCTCTGTGTAGCTTTAGAGCTTGTCATGGAACTTGTTCTGTAGACCAGGTTGGTCTCAAACTCAAACTCACAGAGATCTGCCGGCCTCTGCCTCTTGAGTACTGGGGTTACAGTCATGTGCCACTGCCTGGAACCGTTTAGCCATTTAATCTAATTTGTAAGTTCATTACATGTTGTAAAATATATTGGTACTTCATTTTTTCATGGCTAAATGTCATTCAGCTATGTGAATGATACTTTATGCACTCACTCACTCACTAATTGGTGGACATGTGGGCTGTTTTCAACAGTGGTGGGGTTGCAGACCATTCTCCTGCCTCAACAGCCCAAAGACTTCCCTTTCAGAGACCTCCACTCAGGTGAAACTGTATCCTTGATTTCTCTACAGGACACGATGAAATGATGCAAGAGTTAGACTTCATGAACTGTTTTGTTGTTGTTGTTTTGGTTTTGGCTGTTTATTTTTATGGACAGGGTCTCACTTGTAGCTCTGACTGGCCTGTAACTCACTATGTAGACCAGGCTGGTCTTGAACTCACAGAGATCTATCTGCCCTCTGTCTCCAGAATGCTGGTATTAAAGATAAATGCTACTACAACCAACTAAAAAAAGATAAAAAAAAATAAGCTTAAATGCAATTGTTCACAGAAAGAGATGCATTCATGGTGAGAATTACATACACACACCTTAAAGAATGGGTAAGGGCTTCTTAGAGGAGATTCATACTAAGTGTCTCGGCATATATACAGGATTTTGGGAGCTTTTGGGATGATGTTGATTAACTGGTTTCTTTTTTTTAAAAAAACTTTATTTATTTATTTGCCTTGGTGTTTTGCCTGGAACTGGAACTACAGACAGTTATTAGCTGCCATGTGGGTGCTGGGAATCGAACCCGGGTCCATCTGGAAGAGCAGATGGTGCTCTTAACCGCTGAGCCATCTCTCCAGCCCCGATTAACTGGTTTCTAAAGGATCCCCTTTCTTGATTTTTTTCCTCTTTTATTTTCTTCATTTTTTTTTCTCTTTTGGTTTTGTTGAGACAGGGTTTCTCTGTGTGTCCCTGGCTGTCCTGGGACCCTCTCTGTAGACTAGACTGGCCTTGAACTCAGAGATCCAACTTGCCTTGCCTCCTGAGAACTGACTTCAAGGAGTACACCCCAACTCCTGGCTCTCTTTTCCTCCTTTCAGTAAGTAAGATTACAGAATGGCTACAGAGAAATGTTGGGTACAATTCCAATTTGGTAAGACAAAATCATGGGCCATAAGCATTGCGCAGGCAGTTATGATATAACTATTAATACAAATGGAGTTTCTTGTGAAATTACTAGCAAATGACATGTTTATGGCTGCAAAAGAAGAAAGGCCATATATACTTGACCTTAAGCCTGAGTCATTGCTATTTAATCTTAAAATTCTCATTTGAAATTTCCCTATATAAGAGAAACTCAGGTTTCATGCTGAATATGGTGGCAAATGCCTTTAATCCCAGCACTCAGGAGGTAGAGGCAAGTGGATGTCTATGGGTTCAAGGCCAGCCTGATCTGCAAGTTCCAGGCCAGCCAGGGTTACACAGAGAAACCTGGTCTCAAAAATACAAAAATAATTTCTATTTTGGCAATCTTCACAGTAAATATTGTTACTTGAGGTGTATATATATATTAATTTGTCTAAGTGTTTTGTCTGAATGTAGGCAAATGTATGTATGCGCACCATGAGCATGCCTGGTGCCTGACGAAATCAGAAGACCTTAGATCTCCATACATGTGCTGGGAATCAGACCTGAGTCTTCTTCAAGAGCAACAAATGCTCTTAACTGATAAGCCATCATCTCTCCAGCCTGTTTGAGCTAGAATTCTTAACTCTTAACCAAACTCCAAAGTGAGGGATTCCTTATTCTTTCCATTCCCCGACGGTGATGGTTTTCCCCCTTTTCTTGTATAAATAATGTTGCTGCTATAACATTTATATATAATGTTTGTGTTGTCACATTCCACTTCTTTTAAGTACAGATCAAGGCTGGAATTTCATAGGTCACATGTTTACTCTATATTTAGTCTTCTGAAGAAACAGCCACTACATTTTTGTCATCTGCTAGATTCCAGCTCCTCCAGATCTTTGCCAATGCTGTTTTGTTTGTTTGTTTGCTGAAACAGGTCTTCTCTGTGTAACAGCCCTGGCTATCCTGGCACTTGATTGTAGACCAAGCTGGCCTGGAGCTCACAGGCCTGCCTCTGCCTCTTGAGTGCTAGGATTACAGGCATGTGCCATTATGCCCAGCTTTTATTTTTATTTTATTATTATTTTTTCATGTAAAGAAAGGCTTTACTGTAGCCCAGAATGGCCTGGAATTCATCAGACATATACACTGGAATTCATTTAAACTGGCCTAGAAATTATTGTAATCTCTTTGTGCTAACCTTCTGAGTCCTGGAATGTCAGCTGTGATCCTTTTTTTTTTTTTTTTTTTTTTTAAAAACTTTTTATTTATTTGTTTATTTGCCTTGGTGTTTGCCTGGAACTGGAACTACAGACAGTTGTTAGCTGCCATGTGGGTGCTGGGAGTCGAACCCGGGTCCTCTGGAAGAGCAGGCGGTGCTCTTAACCACTGAGCCATCTCTCCAGCCCCAGCTGTGATCCTTGATGCCAGGCTTCACTGTGGATTTTTGTTGTTTCACAAATATATTTTAAAGATATTCTTAAATATATATGTAGTAAAATTTTGAGAGGAGGCTTCCAGCTCACAAATAATGACACAGGGACTTATTGTTGATTATGATAACTCTGCCTTAGCTTAGGCTTGTTTCTAGTTGGCTTTTATAACTTAAACTAATGCATCTATATTAATCTACATTCTATCTCATGGCATTACCTCTCTTTCACATTCTACCTCCTGTTTTTTCTCTGTGTCTCCTGGCATCTCCTGTGCAGCAAGATCCTTTTTCCCTTTCTCTTTCTGGAAATTCCACCTATTCCTCCTGCCTAGCTATTGGCTGTTCAGTTTTTTTTTTTAATTATTTATTTATTATATATACAATGTTCTGGCTGTATGTTTGCCTGCACACCAGAAGAGGGCATCAGATCTCATTACAGATGGTTGTGAACCACAATGTGGATGCCGGGAATTGAACTCAGGACCTCTGGAAGAACAGTCAATGCTCTCCACCTCTGAGCTATCTCTCCAGCCTCAGCCATTCAGCTTTTTATTACAACAATCATAGCAATAAATCTTCACACAGTGTATAAATATCCTACAATATATTTATACATACACATATATATGTGTATATACACACACATACGTACATATATTATAAATCTATTATAATTAATTTTTAATATAATTAATTAACATTTATTAACTATAAAATACTTATAAAGATGATTCTAAAAAAAACATAAAAACTAAGACAAAAACATACACAAAAAATCCCAAAATGTTTCTTCTCAAAACACACTAAAGCCAAAAAAATATATATATACTTTTAAAGGCCAAAGTCTCCAAGAAACTAACCACACCCCAACAAAATTTAGAGTTTTTTTAACGTCACAAACGTTTACCTAAATAAATTCTAATTTCCAACTACATATTTATATGTGTGTATGTTTACCTTCACGTATAATATACACTATATCCATGCCATGTGCCCACAGATGTCAGAAGAGCACATTGTTTTCCCTGGAACTGGAATTACTGAATTTTATGAGCTGCCATGTGAGTGCTGGAAATCAAACTCAGACCCTCTGGAAGAGCAACCAGTGCTCTTAACCACTGAGCCATCCCACCAGCCCCTGTTGTTTTCAGACAGAGTCCTTCTCTGTAGTCTTGACTGACATGAAACTCTCCAAGCTAGCCTTAACTAACAGTGATCTGCTTGCCTCTGCCTCTTGAGTGCTGGGACTAAAGGTGTGGGCCATCATAGCCTATTTTCACTGTGGTTTCGGTTTGTGTTTATCCAATGGTTAACGAGTCAAGGACTTTCTGTAAACTGAATTTGATTTTTTTGTTTATTTAGACCAGGTCTCACACCGTGCTTCGGGCCAGTGTGAAACTCACTATATGACCCTAATTGACCTTCAACTCACAGCAATCCTTCTGTTCCAGTTTGGGTTACAAGACTGTTTTCTCAGTTTTCATTCAAAAGAATTTGTTTTATGATGAGTGCCAACATGGACGTCTGTGCACCATGGACACACCTGGTGCCCAAGGAGGCCAGAAAACCACGTTGGAGCCCCTGGAAGTGGAATTATGGATGGTTGCACTGCAAACCAACCAACAAGCACAAACTCAGGTAGAGACTGCCTAGAGCTAAGGCCAAAGTGTATGTGGTAATGATGGTGCTGCTACTATACACATTGCATGTGCATGCTTGTGTGTGTGTGTGTGTGTGTGTGTTGCTCCTGGCAGGTGGACAGCTTGTATAACAGAGAGGATAGGATATACTGGGGAGAGTGAAGGTTATTCAGAGTGTCTAGTGTTTACTGAATTTTGTCTTATGATTGACGCATCTGAAGGGTGACCCACTATGGTGGCACACAACTGTAGTTCCAACACTGTGAGGTGAGCAAAATAGGGAAAGATTGCCATGGTTGGTCTACATATCAAGACTCTGTTTCAGATAAAATAGTTAACCAAACTAAAATCTGAATAGCTGCAGTGGCTAATGACTGCCATACTGGATGTCGAGTGGAGTGGAGCGAACGTTGTTGTGTGGTTTGCATTTTATTTTGAGTACTATGAAAAAGTGGCTTTGAGCAGAGGAGTGAGGCGCCTTGGCATTTGTTTATTTCCTATTGTTGTTATTTAGTTTTTCTTCACTTACTGATACTGGGTGGGGGGAGGGTCAAACCCAGGGCTTTACATATCCAACTAAGTGCTGAATGCTGACCCTTGGTCTGTCTTTTTAGCAGGTCACCTTAGCTGATATAAAATGAGGTGTGAGAGAGAAACAAATTTGGAGGTGGTAGAACTTTCTCAGGGAGGAACAATTATTGGTTTGGACAAAATTTTGGACATGTAACAAGGACAGCCGTCTTAGGGGTGGGGAGAGAGTGGAGAGGGGGGGAGGGGAGGGAAGGGGGAGGGAGAGAGGCCCTTGTTCCCCATGGCAGGGCCAAGGCTGTACAATTTCTACCGTTCCTGTTGGCCTCCCTGTCCCCACCTGCTGGCTACTTCTGGAAGTGCCTTTATAAATGGAAATTAGAGGGGCTGGAGAGATGGCTCAGCGGTTAAGAGCACCGGCTGCTCTTCCAGAGGACCCGGGTTCGATTCCCAGCACCCACATGGCAGCTAACAACTGTCTGTAGTTCCAGTTCCAGGCAAACACCAAGGCAAATAAATAAATAATAAATAAATAAATAAATAAATAAAGTTAAAAAAAATAAATGGAAATTGGAGCCTTGGGGGATCCTTGGGGTTAGGACGCTGAGGGAATCTCTCCCTAGATGGAAATATGGCTGGATGGGTGAGGCTGCATTTTTTTGGGACAAAAGTTAAGCGAAACCTCTTCTCTTCCTTGTTTATGGGTCAGCCAGTTATGGGCCACATGACTGCTGGAGGGTACATGGTGGTGAGAACCACGAGGTGTGTGTGTGTGTGGGGGGTGTCAGTGTAATGGGGCACGAATCCCACCTCCAGGCCAGTTCCCACCGGGGCAGAGGTCCTAGAACCCTAGGGCTGCCTATGATGGCCTCAGGGGCTTCTCTGGCTATGTATAGGGGTGGAAGTGCACCGCTGAAGGAGCAGGGCGTGTCTCCCCAGAGCAGGGTGTGGCCAGTGGTCCAGATGATAAGCCTGATGGCCAGTCACTGGTCATTGATCGGTCGGCGTTGAACCCGCACTGTCCACTGTGCGCCACAAACGGGTTGAGAGTGGACAGCACAGAGAGAGCTCGGAGCCGCCAGCGGAGGTTCCCGCAAACCATTGCTGTGAGCATCGGGCCGCGCCCCTCCCGGCTGCACTTCCTCTCTCAGTCCCCGCTGCTGCTGCCGGAGAGTCCCGCTAGGCTCAGTGATCCTGGTGGCCTCCAGGCTGCCGCAGCCAGCCTCGGCTTCAGCCTGCGGTAAGTCGACTAGCAATTTCGGGATGTCCTAGGGGATTGCATCCACAAGTCTGACAGTGAATGATCAAGTGGCTCTCCGTGCATCTCCAGCCTGGAGTAAAGATCTGTGTGGGCTCTGGCTTCCTTAACCTCTAGGCCTTTTTTTCTGCTGCCAGAATGTGGATCCCAGGAGGTAGGTAAAAGCTGGGAGACATTTGTTGCTGCTGGGGGTTGAAAATGGTACCAGAGGATGCATGGGCCAAGATTTGCTTAAGGACAGGAGCTATGATGCATGAAAGGAGGCTGTCCATGCCCTAATGAGGGCGGAAAGGTGGAGGGGTACCTATCTAGTGTAGGCAGCCAGTCAGGCTCCTGGCTGTTATGGAAAAGGCCCCATTCAATTCTTTGAAGGTACTGAGATCCTGTAGCAACTTGGGTCCAGGCCACTCTGCCACTTCATCTCTTAGCTCTGTTCTTCTCTCTCCTTCCCTGTCACCCACCTGCCCTCTATCCCTTTCTTCCACCCTGCTGTCCCCTGACCCGGCTCTGATTCTTTCCTTCCGTTTCTGCACTCTGGGGAAGACAGAGGCTCCTCAGCTCTAACTAGGTCCCAGCCCTGGCCATGTGACCAGGTTGTGGTTACAGTTTTCTGATGTGGATGAGGTTTGCAATCAGCTAACCCCAGACCCAGTATGGAGTCTGAGGTGGGAAGGCAGAGGAAGCTGGCCACTCTAAAGCCCCTACAGAGGTAGTATCTGATGCCTTCAGACATTAGTCAAACAGGAAATGTAATTGGGCCCAGAGAACTGAGGAGGAACACTATGACATAAGTAAAGCAAAGTAGAAGCTGGTTTCCTTTTTCTGAGCCTCAGTTGTTCTGGCCACAAAAGGAGGGATTTGATAGGCCAGTGGTTCGACTGGAGAATAAGGGCCTGCTCTGGCCTAGCAACTGAAGTTTTATCTGTCGGAACCATTGGGCACTGGGATTGATGTCATTCGTAAAAGGGTGGGGTTGTGAAAACAAATATTCTTACCCTCAAATAGGGGTTGAGGTTTTTTAAATATCAGAAATTCCCAAGGGGGAATCTAAAAACACTCACAACTTCCTGAGAGATAATATCAAAGTTCTCCTGGACTTAGAGTTACATTAGAGGGCTGGGAGCCACCACGTAGAGCTGGGATTTGAACCCTGGTCTTTTGGAAGAGACCACTGAGCCATCTCTCCAGCATCTCTCTTGGCTTACAGGTGGCTCATGCTTTTCTTGGGATGGAAGCCAGTGCTTTGTGCATGCTCCACAACTCTTTTTACCATCCTTACCCTCAGCTTCTCAGTATCACCTTCTACAGGTCCCAGCCAAGCCTGTCCCACCGTGGTATGCAAGAGAAGGGAGCCTTGACATCTCCATCTCCACAGAAGATCCAGCTGTAAGGAGCATCATCGTCCTCTTCTAGGATGACTTCACCCTCCAGCCCCCCAGCTTTCAGGCTGGAGACATCAGATGGAGACCCAGAAAGTAGTGCTGAAGTGAACAGAGGAAAACATGAGCCACCCCCCATGGAATCACCCTTCCAGGGTGAGGACCGCAATTTCTCCCCTCAGATCAAAGTGAACCTCAACTACCGAAAAGGAGTAGGTGTCAGGTAAGGCTACAGATGGAGCTGGGACAAGGCAGGCCCCACACAGCACTCCAAAGTCCCTCAGTGACCAATCTGGCACAAGTATTTTTTCTTCATAGGCTAGGCATGTTGACTCCTCAGTCCCACATTCTACTCCCTAGGAACTTCTTCTAGAATGTTTTCCATACGTGACCTACTGCCAAGATTATGCTGTTTGGTAGGGACACTCTCATTCAGTACCAAGTATGCAAACTGACAATCAAACCCCTCTTGTTGATGCTTTGACTCCCACCCATTATGATCCCTGTGGTAGCTGGATCCACAGTGCATCCGGGAAGAGACAAAGACATCTGGAAATTTCTTGAGTGCATCTCAGCTTTGTTCCAAAGCTGACATAGTCACTCAGGCAGTGTGGACCCTGAGGATTGAGGACAGTAGGCTTCTGCTTTTCGTTTATGTGTGCTTTGAGTTTTTTCGGTTCTCAATACCAATTCAGACAGTGAGTCATAGGGGTGTGTGGTGTGTGTGTGTGTGTGTGTGTGTGTGTGTGTGTGTGTGACTGCTTCTAGCCCTGCTAGAGAGTTGTACCTGGCTTCCCGGAATCCTCACTGGCCAGCAAGACTGCCAGGAAAGCCCATTTCTTCTTGCTCATCCCTGAGATTTGGCCACCAGTCTTGGCCCATTATACTATTTGTACCAGAGAACTGTGGCCAGATTTATGATGACACAGACAAGTGCATGGGCGGCATCTGTGAATAGTGTGGCTGGCCTAATAACGGTGGAATCAGAGGGCTCTCTGATGCCCTTTGGAGCCCCGCTCTGTGTCTTTCTTTGCTTCCCTATTCCTGCCCTGGTGGTAGGAAACACTGTCCAAATGGCCATATTTTCCAAACAGACCACAGGGCTGTGACAGAGCCCTTCACGGTCATGTGGCCATGTGGCTAACTAACTGGGTGAAGGATGCTCATCTCTCCAGGATGATGCAGACACATACCTGTGTGGTGTTGCATATGTGAAGACTGGCTTTTAATACACGATGGCTGTAAGGCTTCAAGTGTGGATAACCCCATTAGTCCACCCTGTGTGTCACAGTCCTTATTGGGTCCTTATTCATTTCACAGGTTTGCTTGTTTGCCTTCTTGTTCTAAGGCAGGATCTTGCTATATAGGCCAGAATAGCCTCCAATCTGAGGGGATCCTCCTTCTTCAGTCTCATGAGTGATGGGATTACAGGCATGTGCTATCACAGGGATCCACCTGCCTTTGCCTCCCAAGTGCTGGGATTAAAGGCATGTGCCACCATAGCTCAGCTACTGTCTTCTCTTAATTTGCCCTCTCTCCCCTCATATCTTCCTTTCATAGTTCCAGGGGCCCCAAAGTTAGGCAGGCCATTGTGAATACTGACATGGCCTAGGAATGCATTGCCTAGACTTATTTGGGGATTCTATGTGCTATATGCCAGGTCCAATGTATGGGCTAAGCACTTTGATATTTCCTTGGATTGTTATAACAACCCTTGAATATTCCCATTTTTCAAAGAGTAAGAGAGGTTAAGTGACTTGTGAAGGAGATGGGGCCTCGCTAAGCAACTGTCCTCATCACAAGACAATCCCAGAGTGTGTCTGATGAACCACAGGAGGCCTCTTCTGGGCTCTGTGGAAGAGATTTCCCAGAAGTGTAGCTTCGCAGTAAAGCCATGGTCAGCATATTATATTTAGTGCTGTGTGAACATGATAGTCTATCTCTGGGGAATATCTAGCTTGCCCAGCAGAGACCCTCTCTTAGAGATGGAGTGGCCCCCGGGGTGCTCCAGTTCTGCACGATGTGACTTTAGGTAAATTACTTTCTCCTAAAGAAGAAAAGGGTGACTCACTACCCATAGGGCTGGCATGGAGATGAATAAGCAGACATCTAACACATGAACAGATGCTTTCTGAGAAGAAGAAGCTTTTCTTAACTTTTTTACTGGTGCTGTTGATGAACTGAGGGCCCTATGCCAACCAGGCAAGGCCTTTGCTGCTGAGCTTTACCATCTCCATTTCCATCCAAGGTCGGTGATACATGCAACCTTTAGTTTGCAGGAACCCCATACAACCCTGTCCAGACCCACACAACCCTGTCCAGACCCATACAAATTCAAGGGTCACTGTAAGGTGTGGGAGCTGAGATAACTCCTGTGGGATAACAAGTCTTTTGAAAGACTACACACGCCATGCTGGAAATTGCCCCGGATGAGTAGAGCCGCAGTATTGCAACAAATTAATGTTCTAATGGGTTTCTTCTCACCTGGAACTCTGAGCTTTTGGAGTCCTAGGAGAAAGAAGCCACTAAAGGAATTCCTGTATAACCAGGACTGCAGTACTATAGGAGTACCAACAATGATTTCTTACATGGGGAGGCTTCCTGCAGGAGGGATTGTGGTCTTTCTCCAACATGAATCACAAAACACATTTTCCACAGCCAGCAGGACCCAAATCGGTTTGATCGTGACAGACTCTTCAGTGTGGTCTCCCGGGGTGTACCTGAGGAGCTGGCTGGACTGTCAGAATACCTGTGTCGGACCAGCAAATACCTCACTGACTCGTCATACACAGGTAGCCAGCCCCTTGCCCTTTGATGTTCTTAGTACTCAGGAGCAGAAAGGCAGCTGTTCTGGGGGCTGAAGCAATGGCTCAGTGGTTGAGAGCACTGACTGCTTTTCCAGAAGACCTAGTTTAGATTCCAAGCACCCACAAAGAAGCTAAAAACCATTTATAAAAACAGTTCCTGGAGATCTGATGCCCTTTTCTAGCCTTCATGGGATTGCATGCACTATAAAGTAAGCACTCGGGAGGCAGAGGCAGGAGGATCTCTGTGAGATCAAGGCCAGCCTGGTCTACGGAGTTAGTTCCAGGACAGCCGAGGCTATATAGAGAAACCCTGCCTTGAAAAACAAACAAAAAGCAAAGGAGAAAAATGTGTACTTTAGAAGATTCAAATGGCAAAGAAATGTGTAAGGTCAAGAAAAACAGACAAACAAAAAATAAAACAAAACAAACCAGCCTGTTATATTGGGCCACTGTTAATGTCTTGGCATCTTTTCAGATTTGTTCAGACTATTAGATACATAGTGTTGCCACATGCAATAATTTATAATATGCTGCTCCCCTTTCCATTGGATCCATCTTCTTGTTTATTTATTTACATGGTTGTTGAGATGGAGTCTCACTTTGTAGCTCAGGCTAGCCTCAACTTAGTTTCCTGCCTTAGCTTTGTGAGTGCTGCAAGGCATGTGCTGTCATACCTAACTTCATGGTACTGGTGATCTCCCTGTAGACTGACCAACTTTTAATCAAGCACTGTCTGTATATGACTGCTCAGATTGTAGTCCAAGACTTCAACTTGCTCCATGCTTGGCCCTCTGTGTGCTAAGCACTTTATGTTATTTTCATAAGTTTATAATAACTCTAGAATATTTCCTTTTATTAAAAAAGAAAATGGGCTAAAAGAGACCATGTCACTTGCTGAAGGAGTCAGAGCCATTAAGTAAGGGAGCCACTTGCAAATTCTGCACTGGATTTTTTTTTTTTTTAAAGAGGGGTCTTATATAGTCCAAGCTGGCCTCACCCATGTAGCTGAGAATGACCTTGATTTTCTGATCTCACCTCCACTTTCCAAGTGCTAGATTACAGTCATGTGCTACCATGACTGGCTTTATGTGGTGCTGGAGCTCAAACCTGGATATTCATGGACAGATAATAAATGCCACAGGGTCGTGGAGTGGCTCATGCCTTAAATCTCAGCACTTGGTAATTTCAAGGCCAGCCAGAACTACAAAGTGAGACCCTTTGTCAAAACAAAACCACACACACACACACACACACACACACACACACACACACACACACACACACACACCTTACAACCACCACCAAAACCCCACACAGATAATGTTACATATATTTTATGTCTTAGAAACTTGATGTAAGACAGAAATTGTAGTCAGGCCTGGTGGCATTTTAATGCCTGTTCTTTATAGTGTTAATATCTTGCAACCAAGTTTTGTTCCTATCAGCTGCATATAGCAGTGAGCTTTTTATGTTCTCCCATGGGGTACTGGGGTCTAGGTTAGCTGTGCAAACTGGCAGATGGTCCAGTCTTGCTGGGTCTGAGCATTGCCTGTGTGTTCCTTCCCCTCTCTCTTTGCAGAGGGCTCCACGGGGAAGACATGCCTGATGAAAGCTGTGCTAAACCTTCAGGACGGGGTCAATGCCTGCATCCTGCCACTGCTGCGGATTGACAAGAACTCTGGCAATCCTCAGCCCCTGGTCAATGCCCAGTGCACCGATGAGTTCTACCGAGGCCACAGTGCGCTGCATATTGCCATAGAGAAGAGGAGCCTGCAGTGCGTGAAGCTGCTGGTAGAGAATGGGGCAAATGTCCACCTTCGAGCCTGTGGCCGCTTCTTCCAAAAGCACAGAGGAACTTGTTTCTATTTTGGTGAGGGAACTTTTCTTAGAGGCACTGAGTGGGTAAAACTCTGTCCAAGGTCACATGGTTCAGGGTTAGCAAAGCTGGCACTGAACCCTAGTCAGCCTGCTTCTAACCAGACTAGTTAAATTATAAGTATGTTTAAAGAATGCTTAATCTTCTTTTAGGCAGGAAAGCTCAGCATGTACCCAAGTCCAGACTATGGAGAGGATGGGCCCTAAAACTCAGTAGGTAGACTCAGGGTGTAACTCAGTAGTGGGCCATGTGTTTGGCGTGCAGAAGGCCCTGGGCGCAAACTTTTAAAGTTATGTATGTGGTATATATATATTAATATGTGTTCATGTGAGAGTAGAGTCCAGAAGTTGATTTTAGGTCCTCCCCCATCCCCTTCTCTCTCTCTCTCTCTCTCTCTCTCTCTCTCTCTCTCTCTCTCTCTCTCTCTCTCTCCAGAATTTCTCTGTATTGCCCTTGCCTGTCCTAGAACTTGCTTTGTAGGTTATGGTTGCCTCAAACTCAGAGACTCTCCTGCCTCTGCCTCCCAAGTGCTGGGATTAAAGGCAACACCACATCCCACTCTGGCAGTCATTTTATTAAATGAGTTATTGCCCCACCCCCCTGGATTCCATTTTCACCCCCCTCCCCACAACTCCTCAAAACAAATCAATAAATAACAACAAAAACAAGACCTGACCCACTACCACCACCAAAACACCAAAACACAACTGAAACCCCAAACCCACCAAATCAAAACAAATGTGATCAAGTTGAATTAGCATTAAGAGGTAGTGAGTTGATTCTGTCA
Source organism: Sigmodon hispidus (assembly GCA_004025045.1). Taxonomy (NCBI): domain Eukaryota; kingdom Metazoa; phylum Chordata; class Mammalia; order Rodentia; family Cricetidae; genus Sigmodon; species Sigmodon hispidus. Next base: position 101,650 of record PVIH01004801.1, on the reverse strand, counting down.
AAGAAGATTGAAAGAGGCAAGGGGGAGGGAGACCTGGTTGTCTGCCTCTTATTCTTCCTGACCTACTTTAGGGAGACCTGGCCCTCTGCCTGAGGAGCAGGAAGAGAGGCGAGGTGGTAGCAGAAACTCATGCTGCCCTCTTGGTCCACAGGTGAGCTACCTCTTTCTCTGGCTGCATGCACCAAGCAGTGGGATGTGGTGAGCTACCTCCTGGAGAACCCACACCAACCTGCCAACCTGGAGGCCACTGACTCACTGGGCAACACAGTCCTACATGCTCTGGTAATGATTGCAGATAACTCGCCCGAGAACAGTGCACTGGTGATCCATATGTATGATGGGCTTCTCCAATTGGGAGCCCGCCTCTGCCCCACCGTGCAACTTGAGGATATCTGTAACCATCAAGGCCTCACACCCCTAAAGCTAGCTGCCAAGGAAGGCAAAATTGAGGTGAGTACTGCTCCTATTCTGCCTCTCTTGGCTGTAGCACGACTCAGGCAGATAATTCATATCTGTATATAATACATTCTGGTCCCTCTCACCCTGAGACTTTCACTATCCTCTCCTCCCTTTCCTGTCGTCACACATTCAGTTCTTTTTGTTTTGTCTTTCTGACTGAGTTCAAACAGGGTCATCTGTGAGATCATAGGTTCCAAACTATTCATTGGTACCTGCAAGGTTCACAGGATGACAATGATTGGCTCTTCCCAAGAAACAATATTTTTTAAAAAGATTATTTTTATTTTATATGCATAAGTATTTTGTCTGTATGTACATATATGCACTGGGAGAATGTCTGGTGCCTCTGGAGGCCAAAAAAGGGTACAGTCACAGATGACTATAAACCACCGTGTGGGCGCTGGGAACTGAACCTGCATCTTCTGCAGAAGCATCAAGTGCTCTTAGCCAGTGAATGGTGGCTCCAGCATCCGGAAGATAGCTGTGTTAGTTACTGCTCTGTTGTGATAAAACACCATGAACAAGATAACTCAGAGGAAGAAGGGTTTATTTGGGCACAGAGTTCCAGAGGCATGAGTTCGTCACTATCAGGGCAAGGAAGGTGCCTGCAGGCCAGCATGCTGGCTGGAATAGCAAGTTGAGAGCTCAACAGCCAAGTAGGAAATCAAGAATGAACTGGGAAGCGCTGGAGAGATGGCTCAGTGGTTAAGAGCACTGACTGTTCTTCTGGAGGACCTGAGTTCGATTCCCAGCAACCACATGGCAGCTAACAACTGTCTGTAGTTCCAGGATCTGACACCCTTACACAGCTATACATGCAGGCAAAACACCAATTCACATAAAATAAAATAAATTAAAAAAAAAAAAAAAGAATGGGGCTGGAGAGATGGCTCAGAGGTTAAGAGCACTGACTGCTCTTCCAGAGGTCCTGAGTTCAATTCCCAGCACCCACATGGTGGCTCACAACCATTTATGATGACATCGGGTGCCCTCTTCTGTATACTGTATACATAATAAATAAAAAAATCTTAAAAAAGAATGACCTGGGAATGAGGTATAACTTTCAAAGCTCAAAGCCCACCTGTATGACATATGTCCTCCGGAAAGGCTACATCCCCTAAACCAATCCAAAGAGCACTGCCAACTCGATAGGACCAAGCATTCAAACACCTGCCTGTGGGGGCCATTTCATTCACACTAACACAATAGCCTTTTTTCTATAATTGTCTAATTTGCTATTAGATTTTCTGCAGATTTTATCTATTCTGACATTCACATTTTTCTCTCAGTATAAGCTTAAAACAAACTATATGGGGAAAAAAAAACCCCAACTGTGTGGTTGGGCCTGAGGAAGTGGCTCAGTGGTGAAGAGCACATGTTCTTGTAGAGGACCCTAGTTTGACTGACAGCACTCATGTGAGGTGGCTCACAACTACCTGGAACTCCAGCTTCAGGGAGCTGACCTCTCTCACTTCCTTGAGTATGTATACACAGACACTCACACATACACATAAGAATAAATAATAAAACATCTTTTAAAAAAGTGTATGGTCACTCAGGATGCAGAGATACGTGGTTCTCTACGAATTCTACGTCACTTTGGTCAATACAACAAGTTGCAGGCCAGCCAGAGCTACAAAGTGAGACCTGTTTCAAAAACAAACAGACAAACAAACAAACAAAAAACAAAACAAAGAAACAATCCATCAATAAAAAGAAAGAAAAGATAAAGGTAGTGGGGTTTTTGTTCTCTGTGTTTGTGATGTATAGAACTTAAGTTATTCATATGTTTGTGGTTTGGCATGGTTGCCGATAGTCTCAGTTAGCTGGAAGGCTGAATCAAGATGATCACTTGAATGTAAGAGTTCAAGACCAACCTTGACAATATAGTTAGGGTTTCTCTAGCAAGTCTGTCTTGGGACTTGCTTTGTAGAACAGGTTGGGCTGGAACTCACATAGATCCACCTGCCTCTGCCTCCAGAGTGCTGGGATTAAAATCCATAAGAACTGAAACAAGCTAGAACCTATGTGCTCTCTCTGTAGAGGCTCACAGTGTTGCTCAGCCCTGGCAAAGCATTAGTGCAGGGAGGGTATTATTAGTGGCTGAGCTTATGTGACTGCTCTGCAGATTTTCAGGCACATTCTGCAGCGGGAGTTCTCTGGACTGTACCAGCCCCTTTCCCGGAAGTTCACGGAGTGGTGCTACGGTCCTGTCCGGGTATCGCTGTATGACCTGTCCTCTGTGGACAGCTGGGAAAAGAACTCAGTGCTGGAAATCATTGCCTTTCATTCCAAGAGCCCAGTAAGTTCACAGGGTGTTGGTTTGCCTGCAGATGCTGGCAAAGGGTAAGCCTTCCTTCACTTCATAGTACAAGGGCTGGAATAGAGGCTCGTGGGAGGTGCCTTTTAGGGATGCTGGGCTTGGGAACCTGTTCCCCATTTGCTTCTCTCCATTCTCCTTGGCCCTTGCATGGAGCCTACCATGGAGTGAGTGCCTGCCCTGCTCTCCATCCAGCTGTGTCCTTCCTAAATTGTGCTTTCTGTTCTCACTTTCCCACCCCAGCACCGGCACCGCATGGTGGTTTTAGAGCCGCTTAACAAGCTCCTGCAGGAGAAATGGGATCGGCTCATCCCAAGATTCTTCTTCAACTTCGCCTGCTACTTAGCCTACATGCTCATCTTCACCATTGTTACTTACCACCAGCCTTCCCTGGAGAAGGCAAGAGCTGGGTGGGGTCATCCCGGGGCACACCTGCTTGAAGCCATCCTGGAGTGAGAAGGGTCAAGGAGCATCGTCCCATCCTACCTAAGATGATGCTGAGGATTAGGCAGCTTGAGGGATATACTTAGAGCTCTTGAGGAAACAGTCTCCCAGGGTAACAGCATCAGTGATAGTGACTTCTTACTGAATGCTTGCCAGATGTGAGTCCATAGTCTAAGTGGCCCGCATGTGTTAACTAATGACTGCTCACACTACGGAGGTAAAGGAGAGGCACAGAAGAGTTAAGTATATTATCTAAAGTAATAAAAACTCTCAGCGGTAGAGATGACCTGAGTGCAGAAAATCTGGCTCCAAACCCAGTACTAATAACTGCTGTATCATATGCTTCCAAGGGACTGGAATCTGAGTCCATATCCTCTCAGATGCTCAGAGTGACCACTCCATAGTGCAGGCTCAGAATTTCTCTTCCCTGGGGTTCTCAGACAGTTAGCTGTTGGGGATGGGACCCACGGCTCTAGGTCTTATAGAAATGTTTGTCTCTTCAGCCAGCCATTCCCTCATCAAAAGCAACTTTTGGGGACTCCATGCTATTGCTGGGCCACATTCTGATTCTGCTTGGAGGTATTTACCTCTTACTGGGTCAGGTGAGAACTCATTCTATTTCCCCTCCCTGTGTAGCTCCCAGTCAACCAAGAAGCAAACCAGGGCTTTACAGGTAGTTAACTATATTCTCTTCACTGCTGAGGAAACAATTTCCACACAGGCCAGGACCAGCAGCCCAGGAGTGGCCCCACCCACAAGGGACTGGGCTCTTCTCCATCAATTACTAAGAAAAATGCTCTACAGGGTTCCTTCCTTTCATATAACTCTGGCTTGTGTCAAGTTGACCTAAAACGATCTAGCACAAGCTACATAATGGGGGGGGGGCAAGCCCCTGTGGTGTTAGCCAGGCTCCCGTGACCAGAAACAAGTGGGGGAGCTGCAGTCCAGGCTGCGCTTGGAACTGAAGGGCAGGTGTCCCATTCTCTGTCCTCCACAGCTGTGGTACTTTTGGCGCCGGCGCCTGTTCATCTGGATCTCGTTCATGGACAGCTACTTTGAAGTTCTCTTGTATGTGAATCTCCTTTTTCATACTGTCTCTGAGGTCTAGGTATGGCAGAGAGCACCAAGCTGGCTGTAGAGGCTAGGACTCTGGGTTCCAAGTTGTTCTAGGGGGCAAGGATGGAAATGTGTGCCAGGCCCGGGCACCCTGGCTACTGCCTACCTTGGTTGAACCCTTTCACATCCCCATCTTTGTAAAGCCTATTTCCATGTAGTTTCTCGATTTTTGAAGACATTCTTTGATTCAGGTTTCATTATTACAAGAAGGAAGCCCACAGCATAAATAAATAACTTGTTCAGGATGAAGGTTAGTCTATGATTGGTCCAGCTCCATATGGAGTCCATCTGAAGTGGAAGAGGTAGTCAGTGGTGGATATATTATTGCCTTGTGGCTTGGAAGTTGATCCACATCTTGTCCCCACCCAGTCTTCTCCAGGCTCTGCTCACGGTGCTGTCCCAGGTGCTGCGTTTAGTGGAGACTGAATGGTATCTACCCCTGCTAGTATCATCCCTGGTGTTGGGCTGGTTGAACGTGCTTTACTATACTCGTGGCTTCCAGCACACGGGCATCTACAGTGTCATGATCCAGAAGGTGAGAGATGGGGGTAGATCAGGTACACCCAGACTAGGGAGACCTCGACATCACTTCCCAGTAGACACTTTGTGGCTTCATGAGGCAGGAGCTATTCTCTACAGCTAACTTGAGTAGACAAGAGCTAGAACTATTTGCCAATATTTACCCAGATACTTGCCCAACATTACTGCAGGTGTGCATATACCTGGATGTCTTTATACATATACAGATGCATACATATACATTTGTTGGCAGGTGTCCACATGGGAATATGTGCATTCTTCATAAAAGAAGCAGATGATATTCATATGTACTTACCCATTTCTCTGAGCCTTGGGCCACAAGGTCTTGCATCGATTTGCACCCATGTATTTCACAAGTGTTTAGGAGTACCCACTATGGTCCTCGTTGCTCTAAGTGTTGAGAACACAACAGTGAACAAAATGCACAAGTTCTTCCTCTTTTGGAGCTGATGTTCCAGTGTGGGGAGTGAAATTGCTAAGGCCAGGATGTTGATGACTGCAAAACCTTACAGAGGAAACCCACAGGACAGTGCTATGGGAATGACTAGGCAGATGGTACTTTACAGAGAATGGTGTACAAAACCATTTCTAAAGAGGGTCTTTGCTTTGTTTTTTCAAGACAAGGTTTCTCTGTGTAGTCCTAGCTGTCTTGAAACTAGCTCTGTAGACCAGGCTGGCCTTGAACTCACAGAGCTCTGCCTGCCTCTGCCTCCTAAGTCCTGGAATTAAAGGCATGTGCACCGCTGCGGCCATGACAGATCCCATCACTATTCAGCTGAAAGAGTTTTAAGGTTTTCTTTTTAGGCAGTGTAGGGGATGGGGACCCGGAGCCTCACAGAAGCTAGGCCAGCACTCTACCACTGAGATAGACCCACAGGCCATTAGTGGTGACCTGGAAGAATGAGTCAGCCATCTTAGAGTGGAGGAGGACACATCCTCCTCAGAGGGAACAATAAAAGTGAGTGCCAGGAGCCAGAGCAGTGGAGAGTGCCTGAGACAGCCAGGAGACCAATGCCAAAGAGGCCAAGTGTGGGGAGACAGTAGGTGGCAGGTAAGTGCCTGGGGTTTAAAAATTCTGCTAAAGTAAGGGCCTGGAGAAATAGCTCAGTAGTTAAGATCAAAGTCAGGCTCATGTGCCTTCAGGCAAGCACTTTCACCCACTTTCATCTGAGGAGGGGGGGGATAGATTCACTTCCGCTACTCAGAATGACTTGTGTTTGTGCACAGTCTGGGAGGGTCGAGTGTAGAAAGGAACCCACCGATGGGGTGTAGGGTCGCGGTATGGTGCAGGCCATTCATCCGGTCTTCCCCTTGGGCTCCTGTGTTCCAGGTCATTCTTCGGGACCTTCTCCGATTCCTGCTGGTTTACTTAGTCTTCCTTTTTGGCTTCGCTGTAGGTAAAGACCCTTTTAAACTTCTAGTGTGTAGTGCACGTATGTGTGTGAATGTGGGTCTGTGGGTCTGTGAACTTATGTGCATGCATGCCGAGAGACCCGAGCAGGATACAGGGTGTCTTCTGCTGTTTTTTTCTGTCTTACTGCCTTGAGACAGCATCTCTTATGGAACTGGAAGTTTGCTTGTTTTTTGGCTAGCATGTTTAGTGAACTGTCTTTACCATGCAATGCTGGGGTTATAGCCACACACAGTTTTAAATTTTTTTAATTACATTTATGTGTGTGTAGGTCAGAAAACAACTTATGGGGGTGGTTCTTTTCTTTCTTTCTTTTTTTTTTAAAAAACACTTTTATTTATTTATTTGCCTTGGTGTTTGCCTGGAACTGGAACTACAGACAGTTGTTAGCTGCCATGTGGGTGCTGGGAATCGAACCCGGGTCCTCTGGAAGAGCAGACGGTGCTCTTAACCACTGAGCCATCTCTCCAGCCCCCGGGTTCTTTTCTTCTATCAAATGAGACCTGGGGATCAAACTCAGGTCATCAGATTTCAAGGCAAACACCTTTACCATCCCCCCAGCCCTATGTGCAGCTCTTTGCATGGCTGCTGGAGACTCAAACACAGGCCTTTATGTTTGCCGAAGGAGCATCACCCCAGTCCAGCTATCCCTTCTGGCCCCTCCCCCACCCCCTGAAGGTCACCTAGTTGTCTCCCACCCTGAAGCCCCCTCCCCCTTCTCATTTACCTACAGCCCTAGTGAGCTTGAGCAGGGAGGCCCAAAGCCCCAGAGCCCCTGCAAATAACACCACCACAGTGACAGAACAGCCCACGCTGGACCAGGAAGAGGAGGTGGTCCCATATGGGGGCATTCTGGATGCCTCGCTAGAGCTCTTCAAATTCACCATTGGTATGGGTGAGCTGGCCTTCCAGGAACAGCTGCGCTTTCGTGGGGTGGTGTTGCTGTTACTGCTGGCCTACGTCCTCCTCACCTACGTCCTGCTTCTCAACATGCTCATTGCCCTCATGAGTGAGACTGTCAACAGTGTGGCCACTGACAGCTGGAGCATCTGGAAGCTGCAGGTAATGCCAGTGAGGTGACCCTCTCTCATCTTTGGGACCTTGCTAAGGGCCCAGCGCCCATCCAGTCATATGGTTCAGCCTAGCAGGATCAACCTCTAGGTTGTAACCTTCCTTCCTAGGGCTGTTGTGAGGATCCTATGATCCCAGGAATAGGAAGTGTCCAGAACAGTGCCTGGTACATAGTTGGCGTTCACTGAGTTAGTTACCATGATTCATTGGTGTTATTATTGAGACAAGAGTCTCACTATATATTGCTGGCTGGCCTCCAACTCACAGCAAACTCCCTGCCTCAGTCTTGTGAGAGATTACAAATATAAGTTACCATAACTGAGTATCAAGTGTCTTAAACACCCATTACTGGTAGGGCTATGCAGTACAAGCCCCGAGAACAAGATAAAGAAGGCCTCTCCTGAGCTCCACAGTGAAATATAGTTAGCTGAATATGGGAGGAGGGGAGAAAAATTGGGAGGGTCTGCTATGACATCCCGCCCCCAGAAGCATTACCTGTGTCTTACTTGATGACCCTAGAATACTGGCTCCTTGGCTGTGTAGGTTTTGGCCAGGGAAAGTCTTGCCCTGAAGGTTGAACTCTGTTACTGGGTTATCACTATCCTTGGGTCTTTTCTTTCTTGAACCTCATGGGAAAGCACCAATTGGATCTGGAATGCCCTGGCATATGTGTGAGTGGGTATGCTCGTGAGAGGGGGGATATGGTCTGGAGTCTGAAGTGGATAAGAACATGCCACCACCGAGCACTCCTTATGTATCTGCCACAAACTGCACCTCAGCTGTCTTTTCCTTAGCTTACAGATGGGGAAACTGGGATTCTGAGAGCACTGGAACCTTGAGCCCCACAGGAGAAATCAGATATTGCAGCTAGATCCCAGTTCATGTGCATAGCATATATACTGTAAAGTACTGTGAGGGCATCTTTTCCCCTTGCTCTGGGTGCTTCTTCCTAGAGGCAGGTTCCCAGGATGCTGTTTAATGTGTCTGTCCTTTGTCCCCAGAAAGCCATCTCTGTTTTGGAGATGGAGAATGGTTACTGGTGGTGCAGGAGGAAGAAGCATCGCTCAGGGAGGCTGCTAAAAGTCGGCACCAAGTGGGATGGTGTACCTGATGAGCGATGGTGCTTCAGGTGAGCAAAGTGGGCAGGACAGGGCGGGGCCTGGATATCCCAGGATAGCATCCTGCTCCTCAATCAGGTGTGGTGAGGAGAACCAGAGTACCGCTGGGCAGGGAAGCTCAGAGATGCTGGATCTAAGAGACACGCAGACCCCACACCCTGGCCTTGCCGCCGGCGCCGCCGGTGTATTAGTCCTGTCCTGCCATCTCAGTGGTATAAACTTAAAGTCCCTCCTTAGTGATTTCTGAATTCCTCTCGGGCCAAGGAGCCAGTATTCTAGGGTCACTGTGGCCACCCTCATCCCCAGATCTCCCAGTCTGATCTTAGAGCTATATCCCCTTCCAAGAAAACCAAGCTTTTCAGTGTTCAGAGAAGATGGAGTTGCCCTGAGAGGGAGTGTGGTGACCTTTTATGAGTAGCAGCTGAGTGAGGGAGAAGATGAGCGCCTAATAAAAGAGCCCGGAACTGGAAGCTCAGAGATACACCTGATCTCACTCCCTCGCCTCCGGTTGCTCTGGGAAACCCAGACACTGAGAACAGTTGGGGAGAAGGGTATTTATTTCTTCCTCCACGTAGACATCTGGCTTTAGAGGATGCAGTCCAAGAGTCACAGGATCAGAGCTTGTGAGATGTGGGTGGATCAGTGCCTTGTTAGGGAAGAGCAGAAGAAAACAAAATCATCTTCCTCATTATCTGTTCAGGCCACTGGGAGGAGGGAGGCAATCCCTCCCTGGGGCATAACTGCTGCTAGCTTCCCTAAATTTAGAGTTGTTTTGTCACCCTCAGGGTGGAGGAAGTGAACTGGGCTGCCTGGGAGAAAACGCTTCCCACCTTGTCTGAAGATCCATCAGGGGCACGTATCCCTGGTGAGTAGCCTTGGGGCTAGTGCCTTTGCCCTGGTTCTTGTGAGCATGTGCTGTGGTTTTCTTGGCAACAGAACCTGTGGGTGGGCAGGGGGATGGGGACCCCGAATCCCAGAGCCCTGTTGTGCTGCTTTGCTGGTGTGTTCACACCTGCTCCTCCTGTAGGGATTGGTGCCTTAGTCCATCCCTCTTTGGCAAGCCTGTCCTGCTTGCTGTTCTGTCTGGGGAAAGATTCCCAGTTCTCAGTGTGCTCTGTCCTTCTGCCTCACTCTGGTCTCCCTGCTGTCTTCTTTCCCTGCCCTTGTTATCACTTTCACCCATTATCCAGGTATGGGCTAGATTTGTGTTCTCAGCAAGGAACTGAGTCAGGGAGTATATTCCCCATAGCTCCCCATCCTACTGAATGGGTGGCATCTCCATGGATCACTGCTAGATAGGCCAGCCTGTCTGATCTGAGATTTCCACCACTACATAAGCACCACCCCCTTAACCCCACAATAAAAATCACTTCCCACTGGGTATTGATGGTGCAATCCTTTAATCTTAGCACTGGGGAGAGAGGCAGGTAAATCTCTTGTGAGTTCAAGGCCAGCCTGGTCTACAAAGAGTTCTCAGACAGCCAGAACTGTTACACAAAGAAACCCTGTCTCACCCGGCCCCTCACAAAAGGAAGTCATTTCCTGTCTTTGTGACATTTTGCTTTTTCTGTTCTAGCATAATAAGAATCTTTCCTGTTTCCACCTGTCTGCCTCCACCAAAACCATCTCCTCCCTCTCAACCCAGGGATGCTCTCCACAGTTTTCAGGGCTTCTCCTCAATTTCCCCTTCTTTTTTTCTGCTAAATATCACTTGCCAAATGGCCCAACCCTTTCCCAAATTGAGCATTACCTGTTAGAAGGAGGCTCTCCTGGCATTTTGCTGTTCCAAAGCCTACTGATTTCCTACCTCCTATGCCCACATGGAGGTTTCCTTTCTGCTTTCTCTACCCCTTCCTGCAAGTCATTTTGCAACCCCCATCTGGTCTAGGAATTCCATATGCAAATCCCCATCCCAAAGCCTACTGGGTGCTGGCACACCAGCTTGATTGCAAACAGCTTTGGGGTTGCCCTGGCCGGTAGCATGTATGTAGCTTCACACTCACACCAAGATAGGCATCTCTACGGTGCTGATGCCTTGGCCTCTCAGGCATCCCCTTACTGTTGCACCTCTGTGCCCACTGCAAAGTGTCTCACTCAGCATGTACCTTCAGACAAAACTTTCTGTCTCATCCATTCTGAATAATGCAAACAGGAATTTCACAGAGCCCACACTACTCAGCTCCCGAGGGTCCATAGTCTTCAGCACAGAGCTTAAGACCCAGACTCTTTCCTCAGAATTTTGTCAACATGGTAGCCATTCACACCGTGGTACTCTGTTCTTGGCTTCCTTGCCTATCTCTGTGCTCTCCTCTTCTCAGGGTGTCCATATCCACCTCCAACACCAAAGAAGGGGAAGCTCTGTCTTCTGAGCTCCCTGAGTTACTTACACACTTCTCCCCTGCTCTTCAGTGTGTCTCTGACAGAGCCTGTCAGCTCTTGGAGTTCTGAGTTCCTGGGGTAAGGCCCCAAGGAAGGAGTCCAGGAGATTCTGGTAGAAGGAGGAAAGCAGGGAGATGGGGTTCTAGGACTCACTGTTATACCCACAACATTTGGGCTTTCATGGCTGTGGCCTTTCTTATTTCCCTGGCACTTACTACCAAGGATAAATCAAGGACAGAGCCACAGTACTCTTTATTTCCCAGAACCTACTGCTGTGGGATACACCAAGGGCAAAGTCACAGTGTTCTTTATTTCGTTTATAGGTTATGAAAAAAACCCAGCCTCTAAACCTGGGAAGAACCATGCCTCAGAGGAAGACCATCTGCCCCTCCAGGAACTCCAGTCCCACTGATGGCCCAGATGCAGCTGCAGGCTGGCAGGGCAGAGTAGAGAATCCTTTCAGCCACACCCACTAGCTCTGAGGCTGCTGAATTTTGGTGGAAATATAAATATTTTTTGCATAACTAAGTGTTTTAGAAGTATTATTTGAACAAAATTATGGGCACATTGCACCTGGTAATATTTTTGTGAGTCTCTAAGTACCCACCTGGCTCAAAGGTTATCTGCTCAGATGCCCTCACTGGTTGGACATACCTCAGTTCCAGCATTTCCTCTTCCATGTGGCAGGCTGAAGGCTCCTGGAGGCAGGCTGAGAACAGCTGGGTACAAATGAACCTCCCTTTTCATCTCTAGGATGACTGAGTCTCCATTAAGCTCTGGATTATTGCTTTTTCATCCCCACCTGGGTTTTTCCTGCCTCTCCTCACCTTTCTTTGCAGGAAAGTCAGAAAGGCCTTCTTGAGACATAAGACAAGCAAGTCACCTCTGAACTCTGAAGGCCTGAAAGAAGTATTTCTAATCCCAGCAGATGCAGAGGGATCTCAGTGAGTTCCAGGACAGTGAGAGCTGCTACACTGAGAAACCCTGTCTTGAAAAATAAAACAAAACTAAACAAAGAGATTCTTGGCCAAATGAGTTGTTTGAAATCATCTTTAAAACCAGGACCAAATATCTTGGGCTGTTTTTAGTTTCTTTAAACCCTCTCCTCCAAGTGTCTGACTTGTAACATCCTTGTGACTATCAAAACCTTACACTACTGTTCTTACCAGACCACTAGTTTCCACAAACCCAAAGCTAAGGAGGTTCCCGGATAGCACCTGAAACCTACAGCAGAGAGCATCCCTCTTTGTTGTAACTTGCCAATTGTGGTCCCTTCCAAATGACTTTCCTTGTTCTATAACTAAAAACATTTATAAAACCACTTCCAAAATGAAATGCGGTATTTGAGGAAACCTGAATCTGTGTTCCTCACTGTGGTGACTCATATTTGGCTCCAAAATAAACGATCTTAATCCCTTTAAGGTGAGTGAACACTTCCCTCGGTTAAAATCCTAGGTTTATTCCCTGGACCATCTAAATTGCTGTCTCATGATTACCTAGCAGTTCTTTTTCTGTCAAGACTCCTTAGTACATTTGCATATAAGGTGCATACAAGCACAGTTGCGTGTGTTGCTGGATAGAACCTCGCATCTCATATATAATAGCTCTATTAAACTTTGCACTGAGGTGTTTTGAGACAGGATTTCATTCTGTAGGCCATGTTGGTCTTAAACTTATAAGAACCTTACTATCTTACTCTAGACTCCTGAGTGCTAGGATTACAGGCTCATGTATCCCAGGCTGGCCTCACACTCTCTATATAGCTGAAAAAGACCTTGAAGTCTTTATTCTGCTGCTTCCATATTCCCAGAACCTGGGAGTTTGCCACAATACCCAGTTGCTGAAATGCTGGGGATCTTCGTGTTTGCTATGTCCTCAAACCGAACAGGCTCATATATTGATGGAATAGCATCAGCAGTTTCCTATTGCCCATGAGAGATGCCCTCTAAAGTCACTTGAGTCAGAAGCGGAAAGGGCACGGGACAAGGATACATCAAACAAGATCTCCTCTTGGCTGCTTACTTTTTCTAAGGAACGTGATGAGGGCTATCTTGACAGGTTATCATCAAACAGCTATGGGGCGCAAAGCAGCCCGAATCATTAAGCAGCAGCTACTGTTTCTCATTATCTGTGCAGGCATTCGGGGGTGTTATCTCAGGCGAGCTTCAGAACAGCCAATGTCTTATCCTCCATTCCCAGGTCCTGAGAATTAAACTCAAGTTACGCAGGCCCTCCACTACCCACCTAGCTTATTTTGCCCCGCCCCCTTTCTTATTTTGAGAGGGCTCACTAAATTGCCCAGGCTGGACTCGAATTCCTGCCTCTGACTCCTAAGCAGTTGTGATTTCAGACTTGCTCTGTCAGATCTAACTCTACATTTTCAAACCCCAGCCACGTTTACAAAGGACTGAGATTTCGCCGAAGCCGACTGCGGCGAGAAACTTAAAGAGGGTAAGCCTTCGCGCATGCGCACTGAGACGAGCTGCGCTACCCAGAATTCCTGGGGCGGTAGAGACCACTTGCTCAACAGAGCGGGGGAGTCCTGGGAGTTCCCGTGAGCCTTTGCCGGTCTCACCCTCCCCCGTGTGAGAAGTAGTCTACTCCGAGCCCTTAAGACTGGGGCGCACACGCGCTGCACTCTCTTGTCCTCTTGCTTGCAAGATGGTTCCTGTAGCGTTTGCTCCTGATGGCTGGTCCTGGCGCCTGGGCCCAGCGGAGTCTAGCCGGTGTCCCATCCCCACCGTGGGCGCTGGCTGCGCAGACCTGAGGTAGGTCGGGATCTGGATCCCGGGGTCTCCGCGCGAGGGAACGGCTGTCGACTGCTTTGATGATACTAGTCATAGGAAGTGCCGTCCGAGGCGATAACTGACGATCTTCTTTTTGATCTGACCGCAGTCGCTCCAGCCTCGGCGACTGACTGCTGAGCACGAGTGTTCGGGTTGTCTCTGGATTCTTATTTTTTTTATTCTTTCAGATGGGGAATTGGCAGACCGCCGAATTGGAGCAGTATCCTACCATGAGGTAAGAGTATTGGGAGTCATTGATGGTATTTTGCTACCTGTGGTGTTTTAACCACAGCCTTTGCACTTGAGCTCATGCATTATGCTCAAGTATCCTTAACTAAATTTCCCCTGGCATTGGATGACTACGCTAAGGTCCATTACTGTGTTATATTACTTGAGATAGTGTGGCTCACAACCACGGGAACTCGAGCCAGGAAATCAGTGTGCACCCGTGCACCCATCCACTGGGCGCATTCATAGTTTAGTCTCCAGTTAATGGCTGAAGGCATGGGTTGGGATAAGACAACAGGATGCTTGACTGCTATGATGAGATCACAAGTAGGAAGTGCCGTCAGAAGCGATAACTGACGATAAGTATTCCTGGCTGACTGCAGTCAAGCTCTCAACAGTTGCTGGTGTTTTAGGATTAACTCAGTCTGAACTATAACAACTGCTGTCTTCATCTAGGTTGGACATTTAGAATGGAGGACTCTCGGCATCTGTGGCCTCCCTGAGGTAAGCTTTTGTCTTGGTTTTAGTTGGGCCAGACCATGTCAGTTTGATTTGGTTGCAATAGTATTAATGTATATGGATCAATACAGCCTGACTTGGAATGCTTGTAGTCAATACTGGTTGTAGTGGGGGTTGTGGACCACTAAAGCAGGGAAGGGTGCATAATAATAGACCTCTGAAGCCTTATGTGATTGTGGTGTCCATGGACCCTAGAAAAGGGGCACTAGACTTAAGTGGTGGTTGTGAGTCAATACGTGAGTGCTGGAAATCAAACCTGGTCTCTACCTGGGAAGGTAGACTATTACCTAAAGTGGCCCTTAAACCCTGAGCCATTTTCCCAGTCCTTAAATCTTAGCATTTCCACTTGTGTGGCAGTTTGGACAGCTCATCTTGCCATTTTAGTCCCCAGGATTGAACCCAGGATTGGCTGGTTTTGTAGAAGTCCTCTCACTGGTTAAGACTGCATTTTAATAGCTTGAAGTATATACCCTTTGTAGACAGTTCCTGTGAGGTTGTGCTTAAGACTACGTTTCATTGGGGCTGCCATTAGAAATAACCTGTCCTGTTTCTGCAGTCCATCTCAGGAGTGTCCATTTCTTCAAGTTGAGAACTGAGCACAGGATTGCAGCTTGTTGGCAGCAGTGGTGAAGGAGGAGGTAAGTTTTGATTACCTCTCGTTGTCCCTACTATGTACGGATATCAGATGATGAGATCACCTAAAATAGCTGGAATTACCGGCAGATTGGTAGTGGTGAGCCTATGGTTTTCTGAAGATATCCTTACATGTTGTGAATGCCATTGGTTGGAGCAAGTGTGATTCTGAAATTTAGTTTTCTTTGCAGGCTATCTTTCAGAGGAGTCTCCAGCAACAGCATCAACTCAAGATTCTGCAAGCATGGTTATGAAAAATACTTGAGGCGTGTGTCTGCTGACTTTGTTCTTCTGGTCAGGCACATTTGGTGATCATACTACATACACCTAATAAATGTTTACAAAATTGGTTGCTATTGTATTGGGTGAATTAATTCACAAGTCAAGATGTGTGTGTGTGTACGTGCGTGTAGTGGTTACTATTAGTGAGCACTATAATAATAAGGGTCTTTGGCACTTGTTCTTAAAAACATGTATTTGAAGAGTAAAATTCAGTCCAGCTTAAGCACTGTAAACTTCTGGGCAGTCTAAGCTGTTCACAACCCAAGACTTGGGCAGAGATTCCAAAGCATGTAAGGCACCCACACTTCCTGTCCCTTGGCTGTATTTATGCAGTACCATGTAAGTCTCCCATTTTGTGCAGATCCTGTGTCAGCTTGTTTAACTGGCCTGTAAGGCTTGTACTTTGCCCACCAGGTTTTGATCCACCTAATTCAAACAGTTCAGCCTAGTTTCCTTGGGTTTAGAGTGTAGGAATTGCTTATTGTAGGGTTTAGGAGTATGATGGAAAATGTAGAAGCCCTAACCTTCCAAGGATTAGATTTGGGGAACAGTCTGAAAAGTGCTGGTTGAGGGTAAGGGAGCAGCATGGTGCTGCCTTTCACAGTAAAATCTCCAGTCAAGGAGGTCTGCAGCTTGAACTTGATTCCCTATATGTAATATATTGGATTACATATAGGCTCTTGAAGGCTCCTGGGGATTGGGGAGATGCTACTTCCCCTTTAACTGAGGTGCTCAAACTACTTGAGGGAGAGTGCTTGGTCCAGCTGAGTGGAGACACCCCAGAGTCCCTAGAGCTAGGAATGACAGCCTACAGAAACTAGGAGTTAGGGACAAAAGGTAAGTAGTACTCTGATCTCATCCTGGTGTCTGGGTGGTAGGTGATGTTCAGACATCTTCCTGATGGGAGGAACCCCTGACCTGCTTTAGCCATCCTGACATTGTCCCTACTCCAGGTCATGTCTGAGTCACAGTCTCCCTGTTCTCATTGTCTCTGATAGGTGTGGCAGGGCTTCCTCTAGGGTCCTGCTGATTTGTACCTTCTTCCCTGGTCTCTTCCCCAGTACCTGGCCCCTCACCCAGCTCCAGGATGGTTGGTAGATGGCCCTGTTTTGGAGAGCGCTTGCGCAGACTGAGCAAGAAGGGCTGGGGTAAAGAGAAGATGTCCACATTGTTGCCCAGATCAATCCATGTGACATTGGGGAATTTGCTAGGGTCCTTCAGGGTATCAGTGAGGTCCCTCAGCAGAGCTCTGGTCAATCGGTTGCCATTGAGGGCTAATGTGGTGAGGCGAGGCAGGGTACTGAGTGCAGGCAGTAGCTGCAGGACCATGTCATCTGTGAGGCCTGTGAAGCCCAGCTCCACACTGTCCACTTGCTCTCCACAGCGCTGAAGATAGCTGGTCACCCGCTCCAGGTCACGGGAAGTCAGTGGAATGCCTGACAGATCCACCATGTTGTCGGGAGGATTCCCAGCTAGGAGGGCCTTAAGACTGAAGGAAAGAAGGAATAAACAGAGTAAGCAAGCCTTTATTGGAGGCAGTAGTGGCTATAACGACAGAACTAGCCCCTGCTTAACTCTGGCCTCAGACATTTCTTCTATCCTTTGCCAAGATGGGAGACTAGGGAGTCCACAGCATTGGCTTCAGGCTCAGCAGAGTGGGCAGAGCATAAGGTTTGAAGCTGCCATCCCAGGAGTTCTTTCTCCATGCCTATGTTTCCTATCTGTGCTCTCTAGCTAGTTCATAAAGGTCTGTGCTTCAGTTGCTCGCCTAAAAATACTGTTACAGCAGTGCATCCTATAGGCAGATGAGTAGACGCTGTCATTGTTAGTCATTTGGGCTGAGCTTTCACAATAGCAGCTGACCTGCATCCAAGAGTGGAGGACAGTAGGCTGGTGAAAGCTTTAGGCTCCTGGAGGGTTGGTGCTTCCCTGGGGTCTTCCTTGCTATGTGCTACCTCTTGCTTGGCTCGGTAAGTGTGCTCCCACCCCCACTTCCACTGGTGAGATACCCATTCTCTGGAAGCAAGTGCTGACCCTCCCACCCACCCTGCAGGCTCAACTTGCTGCAGAGTGTATGTCTGTGCTGGCAGCAAAAGGGTCACAGCCTCACCAAAGCAGCTATCCTGGGGCTCTCCTGAAGCTGGGAGATTAACTCATTTTGTCCTTGGATTTGAAGATAAAATTCTCCAAAGCATGAGATTTAACTCCCTAGAATCCTGCCTGGAATTTGTTGGTTGTGACATAGTGTTGGGTTCTATATCTATGTCAGTAATGAAGCCAGCCCGGCATCCTGAAGATGGATAGAATCAGGTAGGTATGAATTTGAATTTATTCCCACTGGTTACCAACATCAAGATCTTGGCCAATCAAGTGACAAAAATCCTATATTTCACTCTAATATTTGTTATGACCCTACTATGTGCTGGGCAATGTCCTAGGTACCAGCAACACAAGAGGACAGGAGCCCTGTTTTCCTTCTATCATGGAGAGACAGGGAACAATAAAGATGAAAAAATAGCTTTGAGGCTATGGCTGTGAACTCTGAGGGGTGATATATATATATATCCTGATGTAAAGAAGCAGCAAACATGGGCCACAGAACTGGCTAAGAGTTCCAACTCAAGCAGTGTCAAGTGGGAAGTCCCTGAAGCAGCTGTCAAGTGAGTGTGTGTGTGTCTGTCTGTCTGTCTGTCTGTGTGCACCAGCAGGAAGGTCACTGTAACCCAGTGAAGCAGAACAGAGAAGTGAAGACAGCATGCACCAACTGATCTCACAGTGCCTGTTTCAATTTCATTCAAATGTGTTAAGAAGCCACTAGAGAGGAATGAGTAGGTTTTATTCATATGGTTCCCAAATGAACTTCTGTGTGTAGGCACTGGCAGACAGAGAACTTAGCTGGCCGTGGCTGGCGCGTACCTGCTATTTAGCACTTGGAAAAAAGCAGAGCCAGGAGGCATTGTGAATTTTAAACTAGCCTGGATTACATAGTGAGACCCTAAAAATCTCCGGAAGCTGGGCGTGGTGGTACATGCCTTTAATCCCAGTACTAGGGACGCAGAGGCAGGTGGAATTCAAGGCCTCTCTGGTTTGCATAGTGAGTTCTAGGCCAGCCAAAACAACACAGCTAAGACCTTGTCTCAAAAACAAACAACAAAAAATATGCCTTCAATTTTAGCACTTCGGAGGGAGGCAAATGGATTTCTGAGTTCAAGGCCAGCCTGGTCTACATAATGAGTTCAAAGATAGTCAGAGCTACATAGACATACCCTGTCTCAAAACAAACAACTCCCAAAATAATCAAAACAAAAATCCTCAAGTAACGCCCCCCACCTCCAAAAAAAAAAAAAAAAAACAAAAAACAAAAAACAACAAACAAAACCCCACCCTCCAAACCCATCAAAAAAGAAGGTACAGGGACAGGGAGAATGGAGAGACAGCTCAGCAATTAAAAACACATACTGCTCTTGCTGAGGACCTGAGTTCGGTTCCCAGCACCCTGTCAGGCAGCTCACAACTGCTTGTAACTACAGTTCCAAGGGATCTTGATCTAGATGCCTCTAGACTCTGGGAGCACCTGCACTTACATGCATACATATCAACACAAACACACAATTATTTTTAATTTTATTTAATGTGTATGAGCATTTGCCTGAACATGTTTGTGTTCTATATACATGTCTGTTGCCTGAGGAGGCCAGGATGCAGTTGGATCTCTGTTGTTACAGACAGTTGTGAGCCTATGTGGGTGCTAGGAATCTGAACCCCAATCATCTGCAAGAGCAGCCATCTAAATCATTGAGCCACCTTGTTAGCATCACCTCAACCTGGAACAGTCTAGAATCACCTGGGAAGAGAGCCTCCATAACTGTTTGGATGAGTCCCACCGTGGGAATGTGTGGGGACCTGTCACACTGGCACAGGTGGACTCGGTCTAAAGTTAGGCAGCACTGCTCCCTGGGTTTGGGTCCAGGGCTGTTTAGTAGAGAAAGACAGGAGAGTTAAATATGCTCACGTTCATTTTCTCTCTGCCTTTGACTGTGGATGTGGCTTCAATTTCTTTTCACCTTGACTCCCCCACAATGATGGACTGCAACCTGGAACTGTACGTCACACAGACCCTTCCCCCTTGAATTTGCTCTTGTCAAGGTGTCCTATCACAGCACCAGAAAATGAAAACAAGAGAGCTGTCTTGTCCTTTCCAGTCCACCTGGATGATCTGGGCACAGAACCAGGGCCTTGCCAGTCTTTGAGCAGGCAAGCTACTCACCTGTGTCATTTGTAAACCCAAGGCATGCTTCCTCTTTCAGGAAGCCTGCCTCTCTGCCTGGGCTCACTTGCTTCCTACCACAGGACAATTCTGCGTATTGTGTCTCTATCGTCTTGGTCTTTAGGACTATAAAACTCTTGAGGGTCTTCACTGCTGCATGGCTGAGACAAGGTTAGACTCTAGATCCCTTGGAAGGACACCTCAGAGAACTTTCTGAAAGTGAGTTAAGATGGCCACAACTGGAAGCAATCTTCTTGCCTCAGCCTCCAGAGTATGAGATTGCAGAGGTACACCACCTGGTCTGGCTTCTATTCCAGAATACCAACAATACCAGGAACTAGAAATTCCTCATGTCCCACCCCCACTTATCCATCTGCAGGCTATGTTCCCCAGCTCCTACCCCAGGGACTTCCTTTTCAACATCTCTCAAGTGCCTGGACTGACCAAGTTACTTTTCTGGTCCTTACATCCAGCATGATCTTGCTGACATCCCTCTGGACCAGGCCCTTCCCTCAGTACAGTGCCCCAGGAAGAATATCATTAGCAGGGCTGGGGCAGGGCATACAACAGGGACAGGCACTCACCAGGCCTGTGGCTTCCTCTTCACCAGCCCTCGATGCCTCCTCCACTGTGAATGAGGGCTAAGGTGGTAGGTCAGCTGCCGGCACAGTTTCTCCATGGCACCCAGTGCATCACCTTCCTGCAGAGGCAATCACAGGCACAGGTCTGTGAGGAGTCCCTGGAGGTGTCCTGATCCCTACTCTGGACTCCCTGGCTTTCTGGGAGCTCAGCTCTGCTGGCACCAGTGAGTACCTTTGGCAGGAGCAGCAGGTACGAACTGTGTGTATCTATCTGTGTGTGTTGCTGGGAATCAAACATGCTAAGCAAGTGTTCTCCTCTCTGAACTGCTGCTTTATGAGTTAGTTGCTGTCACTGGAAAGCCTGACAGTTATATAAAACGTCTGGACTGCATTGGGAAAGACTTGGCCCTCTGCAATGACTAGCTGGAACAGAACTGAGCTGGACATTGTACGGCTCCAGCCAACTCACAGTATCCAGAGTCATTCTCTTCAATCTCACAACATATCTTTGAGACCAGGGCTATGGTCATGAACAAAGGTTCTTGTATTTCACATAATAAAATGACTTATTTTTACTTGTCTTTCCTCCAGGTGGAAATATCTGAGAGGGCCAAGTCTTTCCCAGTGCACTCTACCCATCTACATTGTCTGCTTCATTAGCATTTAAAAATATTTTATTTCATGTGGAAGGATGTATTGTTTTGACTGTGTACCACACGCATGCAGTACCTGCAGAGGCTAGCAAGGGGCGTCAGAGTTCCTGGAACTGGAGTTAGAGATGCTTGTTAGCTACTTTGTGGGTGCTGGGATTGGAACCAGGGTACTCTACAAGAACAGCCAGTGCTCTTAATTCCTGAGCCATCTCTCTAGCCCTCTTTCATCAACATTTGAGTTTGTGACCCTGAGTACCATGGGCGGAACTTCAATGATTATATATTGTTTCCTTTTCTTTTCCTTTCTTTCTCTCACTGGCCCCCACCCCAGGGTTGCTCTGTGTCTCTCTGTGTGTCATAGAACTCACCCTGTAGATCAGGCTGGCCTTGAACTCTGGGATTTGCCTGCCTCTGCCTCCTGGGTGCTGAAGTTAAAGTTATATGCCACTGCTGCCCAGCTCTATATCGACTTCCTAACCCTCAATTCCCCAGAATATGATTGCATTTAAAGACAGAACATTTAAAAGTAATTAACATAAAAATGAGGCCATATAAGAGGGCTTTAATCTAATACAGCTGGTGTGTTTAGAGGTGATTAGAGCACAGGTGTGTTCAGAAGAAAGCTCCATGTAAGGATGCAGGGAAAATCCTTTACAAAAGGCTAGGAGAGGCAGTATCTTGGCATCCTGACCTCTGCAACAGTGAGAACATTAATTCCTGTCATTTAAGTCACTTGGTTAACTGTGGCAGAAAGATTTAATAGAGAGACACCAACTCCATCCCAAGGAGAATCAAGTCAACACAGCCCCCGGGCCAGATCTGAGCTGGGGGGAGAAGAATGAAGCCCGACTCAGGAATGGACAAGAGTGTGCTTGTCCAGAAGGCCCAGAGCTGAGGGCCAAGAGCCAGCAAGTACTGGGGTTCCAATGCACACCGCCAATAGGAGGTGGTGAGGCTCGATGTATTGAGTAGTCTGAGCTTCTCAATTATGATTACCATTGCCACTCTGCTAATCGAGAAGTGGCCTATGCAATTATTTAGAACATGGACTTGGGACCAAATTGTGTAGTTCCATGTCCTGGTTTTGTCTGTGGCCATGAGTGAATTAATGTGACTTCTTTGTGCCTTCAGTTTTCATCTGTGATGCTGAGAAGGGAAGAGGAAGAAGAGGTAACACTGGCTTCATGTGGGTTTCGAGGATTAACGGAGCTTTGTACAGGACCCACGCTTGCTCAATGGATATAGTCTGTAGCTCTGAACACAAGCAGGAATTCAACCAGCCACAGATCAAGAAGTACCCAGAAAAGCTGGACATGGTGGTACATGCCTTTAATCCTTATCCTTGGGAGGCTTAGGTAGTCCTATCTCTATGAGTCTAAGGCCAGCCTTGTCTATGTTGTGATTTCCAGTGTAGCCAGGGCTACACAGTAACACCCAGTCTCAAAACAACAGCACATACACACACACACACACACACACACACACACACAAACACAAAACCAGCTTACACCTGAGCCCAGGTAGAAGTGACCTGGTAACAAAGTTTAGGATACCATGCTGGTCTTTCCACAGGGGATGAGCACCAGGACCCTGTAGATACCAAATGCACGTGTTCCTTCATAAAGCAGCATAGTACATGTGCCCACCCTCCTTTGCAGTGAGCATGCCCAGTAAACGCTATAGGAGTAATGGTTGTGCTATAATGTTTAGGGAGTAATGTCAGAAAAATAAGTCTGTCTATGTTTAAGACAAAGTTCTTTTCTGGGTAGTGTCTCTCCTAATTATCCTGGGTCTCACTGTGTACACCAGGCTGTCCTCAAATTCACAGAGATCCAGAAAAAATTAAGCTGAATTTTTAAGAGCAGGTAGACAGAAAAAAAGTTTCTTTTTTTTGGGGGGGGGGCTGAAGAAAGGAAATCTGAGATATCCCTGAATGGGGAGTAGCAGTTGGTGAGGGCAGGTCTACAGACTCAGGGGCAGCAAATGAGAATCTGGCCTGGGCAAATCTGGCCATCCCCATGCCATCAGTTGGCCAAACCTTCCTATCTCTCACCTGAATTACAGCAGGGACCAAGTTCAAACTTTCTAGAATGCCCACACTCCAGAGCACTACATCTTCTCACCCCCTCATTACAGAGAGGAATTCAGTGAGCTGCCAAAATGGGGGAAAAAGAAAGTCTGAGCACATGAGACAGGAGAGGAGGGATGTTTGTCTGAGGCAGAATTTTCTGTGTAACAGTCCTGGCTGTCCTGGAACTCACTCTGTAGACCAGGCTGGCCTCCAACTCACACAGCTCCCCCTGCCTCTACCTCCTAAGTGCTGGGACTAAAAGTGTGTGCTACCACACTGTTATATATATATATAATATATAAAAATATAAATGTATATAAAATATATGTGCTATATATATTTTAATAAATATATATCATGACAGAAGGAGCCTGTAATTAAAGGCCTGGAGAAGTTACGCACCTAAGCAGGGAGCCATCAGGGTGGTCTGCCACTCATGGGGGGGGGGTGCTGCTCTGGAAGGGACCTTCCTGTTCCTCACAGCCTCAGGGACCCCTGTTGCTTCAGTGTGACTGATAAACTGACATCACTCACCCACCCCAAGCGATCTCGCCAGACCCCTAGAGTAGACATCAATTCCTACACTTAGATGCTTAGCCTAGTCACACAAGGTGGGTGCAGGAGACACACAGAAGAGGGTGCATCACTGGGGTTTGCAAAGGGATCAGAGAAGGAATAGTGGGTGAGGGTTATATCTTGGGATTTTCTTACTGGGAGATGGGACGGGAGGACTGGGAGGTTGAGGGTGACTGAGGCCATGCCCACAGAAGGGAATGAAAGTGACAGAAGTCATACACAGGTCAGAGAAGGTGCGGACAAAATGCAGATGAAGTTGTAGGGAATGTAGATCTGGGGGTTCGTGTTAGTGTTGTCAATGTGACAGAATGTAGCATTACCTGGGAGATGGGCTGCTAAGCATGCCTGGGGGGGGCGTTATCTTGATTATGTAAAGCGAAGGGAAAAGACATTATTCAAGGGAGCAGAAGCACGCGTGTATCTCGGTGTTTTGATTGCATACACAATGTAACCGGTTACTTCAAGCTCTTTGCCTCCTCGACGCCCCCCATGTGACGACTGTCCCCTTAAACTGTGCCCCAGAATAAACTCTTTCTCTCCTAAGTTGCTTTTGTCACAGTACTAATCACACCAGTAAGGGCTCCAGAGGAGAAGCAGGCAGAGAGGCAGCGGAGGGAATGACCAGCTCCGATGGGGACATGCTGAGTAGGAGCCCATGGGACCTGTAGCTGGGATTCCTCAGGATCTGGCTGAGCCCCTGGCCAGGAAATAAGCTGAGGGAGAAGTGGAGGCAACACCGTGTGAGGAGGCAGAGAAGGCACAGACAAACAGGTGTGAGTGAAGCAATGGGAGCCTGGAAGAGAGTGGTTGACCAAGTCATCCTTGGTGGCCATTGAGGGCCTTGCCCAGCACAGGCTTGGCAGGGTGAGGAGGAGGGAGGTCTGGTAATGGTGACACCTGACTTGGACAAAAGAATAGGACATGAGGATGGGACACCTCGGGTCCATTTCCCACCTTGGGATCCCGGGGTACCTTAAATAAAAAAGACACTAGTGGTGAGTAGGCAGGCCCTCTGGCACTGGATTAACTTTTAGTGTAATAGATTATGACGTTTTTTATACATATATTATTAAATCTTACTCATACTCTCTCCCCAACTGCTCTCCTCTGACCTTCCTCCCACTCTCTGGTCCCTTTGTTCTTTGCTTCTTGAACAGTTCTCTTCTGCTTTTATGAAACACACACACACACACACACACACACACACACACACACACACACACACACACACACGGAAAACTGCAATGTTTTGTCTGCCTCCCATTCCCTCGCTTCTCCTGACTGCTCCTGGCCTCCCAATGTCCCAATCCCTTCTTCCCAGATCCTAGTCCTTCGGAGAGTGATTCCCATGTGCAGCTATGGTGGAGGAGCTCAGGCTCAGGGGCACGCCCAACATCATTTTTGGATGGTCTGAGACAGTGCTACTTTCCAGAAGAAGCTGAACTAAAGCCCATAGCTGAGCTCCTCTGCTTTGGCTCCTCCCTCAGTCAGTTCCCTGGCTTTCAGAATACTCCGGGCCACACCCCTTCCCTCAGTGGTCCAAGCTGGAGTAGCTCAGGCTGCAGAATTTTAAGAGAACAAAGGCATTAAGAGGACTGGTAGCGCACGGCATCGGCCACAAGGGGGCAGCCGAGCACAGGGCGAGGCTGCCGCTACCAGAGTCAATCTCGGCCTTCTCATTGGCTAAACAGGGACAATAGCCGAGCACGCCAATTAGAGTTGAGTGCGAGGAACTGTAAAAGCACAAGGATGAGTTCCCCTCTGCTTGCCTGAACTACATACACCATGGGTCTTTTGTTGCTTAGATTCTGTGCTCGGGATTCACCCTGGCCTCAGATGGCACGCCTACACCAGCACCAGCCACACTTCCCGCCCTTAACGTTTACTGAGCATCTAGAAATCATTATGCATCTCTTTCCTTCACCTGGGCACGCAGTCCTACCATTCCCGCTTACAAATGAGGAAAAGGAGGCATACAGTTCAACATGCACCTTGTAAGAGAGACTGAATCCAGGTGTTGCCCCTTGACTTTTCCAACGTACCTATTCCCCTGGTTAGAAACCTGGCCCTTTGCACATTCATTCAAGGTGCTTCTATCCCATCCCCCCCCTTTCCCTTTTTAGGCTCCCTCAAGGCATTCCATTGGCCCAGAGGATGGATGGATCTCTCTCTCTCTCTCTCTCTCTCTCTCTCTCTCTCTCTCTCTCTTTCTCGTGACTGTGGTGTCTAGCACAGCAGGAGACAGGGAAAATGAGACACCTTGTAGGGACTGGAACCCAGACAAGTGATCAGGGCCTGTGTGTTCCCTGGGGTGGGAAAGAGCCCACCCCAGAGTATGTAATGTATGTAATGGAGCAGAGTAAGTATGTAATGGAGCAGAGGAGGGGTGGATGCTTGCTCAGTAATTCCAAAACTCCATAATGATGAGCTGTCTTTGGGTCCATAAGACACTGTGTGGGTGTCTGTGAGTTGCGATGAACTATGAGAAGGCTCAGTGTCTACTAGGGGATATTCCTAGCGGCTCTTTCTCTCACCCTGGCGAAGGAAGGAGTCTAGGCATGGCACAATTGGCAGGACTCCTGGCATTGCAGTTTCTCCAGAACTGCCCAGTGACAATGTCCTGAAACACCTGGGAAGGATCTGTTGGAAAGAGGCTCAGGGGCTCAAAGCCAACCTTCCCTGGTCTCTCAACTGTCAGGCACCATCTGCCACCTTCATTTTTCCGGCACCTCTATAATGGCACTTAGGACTTCAACAACTGTGTCTGCTTCCTCATTCATAAATGAACTCATTCATTAATCAGATTCTGACTGTTCCACTTACTGAACACTGTTTAGACGGACTGCCTGCTGGTTTTCCTTGGCTTGCCCCACCCCCCACCCCAGGCTGGTTTTTGCTTTTCTCTGCTCACAGGACCGTTCTGAAAAGTACATCACCAGGTTCTCTTGTCCACGGTTTCTAGCTGGGCTCAGTTAAACAGAGGGTGAGGAGGGGCAAAGGGCCAAGTCATCTCATTCACTATGTGTTGGAGCCTCTCAGACAACCCTGGCCTTTGCTCCTGGTAGCCAGCCCCCTGTAGTCTTCTGCCAAGACTTATCAGAACTGTTTGGGGGAGGGGGGCTGGAGAGATGGCTCAGCGGTTAAGAGCACTGACTGTTCTTCCAGAGGACCTGAGTTTGATTCCCAGCATCCACATAGCAGTTAACAACTGTGTAATTCCAGGATCTGACACCCTTACACAGTTATGTATGCAGGCAAAACACCAATTCACATACAATAAAAATAAATATTAGAAAAAAGAAGTTGTAATAAATGTAAACACCTTCACCTAACCAAATAAAAGGCTACTGAATCACAAATCTTTTTTTTTTTTTTTAAAAAAACTTTATTTATTTATTTGCCTTGGTGCTTGCCTGGAACTGGAACTACAGAC
Organism: Sigmodon hispidus; assembly: GCA_004025045.1. Taxonomy (NCBI): domain Eukaryota; kingdom Metazoa; phylum Chordata; class Mammalia; order Rodentia; family Cricetidae; genus Sigmodon; species Sigmodon hispidus. The sequence continues at coordinate 74,763 of PVIH01004801.1, read as the reverse complement.
AGTTGTTAGCTGCCATGTGGGTGCTGGGAATTGAACCCGGGTCCTCTGGAAGAGCAGAGGGTGCTCTTAACCTCTGAGCCATCTCTCCAGCCCCCTTTTATTTATTTATTTATTTATTTATTTATTTATTTATTTATTTATTTGTCTTGGTGTTTGCCTGGAACTGGAACTACAGACAGTTGTTAGCTGCCATGTGGGTGCTGGGAATCGAACCTGGGTCCTCTGGAAGAGCAGTGGGTGCTCTTAACCGCTGAGCCATCTCTCCAGCCCCGAATCACAAATCTTATTATTAAAAAAAAAAAAAAAAGAACTGTCTCAAGGATTCGGGAGAACATAGGGGCTGAAGGGATGGTATATGAATTCTAGGACAGGTATCCTGGCTAGCTCTGAGATACGGGACACTCAAGCAATCCCATGGAGACACCCACATGCTAACAAACTGAGACCTCCTGTTACCAACCCTGTAGTGTTCATTAATGAATTCCAATCAAGCCTGATACTTGTAGCCTTGGATTCCTGACCTGAAGAGACCGTCTAACAATAAATGTTTGCTCCCAAGTTTTGTTTTACCTATTTACTTTAAATTAAGGGTTTTTAAAAATATATTTATTTATTTACTTACTATGTATACAGTTTCTTTCTGCACACCAGGAGAGAGGACCAGATCTCATTATAGATGGTTGTGAGCCACCATGTGGTTGCTGGGAATTGAACTCAGGACCCCTGGGAGAACAGCCAGTGTTCTTAACCTCCGAGCCATCTCTCCAGCTCTAATTTTTTTTAAATGCATGTGTGTATGCTTGTGCATAACTGTGTAGGTGTGTGTGAATACCATGGCGCACGTGTGGTGGTCAGAGGACAACTGTCACGGCACCTGATTGTGATTCCAGCCATGGTGAGATGAAAAGTAGAAGCATCGAGCCTAAAATACCTGGTGAAATTCCAGGCCAGTGAGAGATGCTTCTGGTAGAAGGCATCTGAGAAACAGCAGGCACCAAGGCTGTCCTCCCATCTCAATGAGTGCATGCACACGGGTGTATGCATGGCATGTGGGTACATCCTTACATCCCCTTACCCCCTCCACGCATGCTGACATGCTCAAACACTCACACATGCACACACAAATTTACAATGGAATGTGCTGCTTCCTGCCTGCTATAAGACATACCATGAATAAGATGGACAGATAATCTTTATAGTATTTTTTTTTTTTTTTTTTTAAAGAATGACAGAGTCTCACTATGTGGCTTTGCCTGGCCTGGAGCTTGCTGTGTGGACCGGGCTGACTTCGAACTTACAGAGATCTACCTCTTCTCTACTGGTACTAAAGGCTTAAATCTATTCTAGTGGGTAGACAGCAAAGTACTCACCCAGTAAATGTGGGCTAATTTAGATCTTAAATGCCTAAGAGAGTCATGCAATGAAGGCTTGGTCCTCAGCTTGGTGCCACTGGGAGACAGAGCTTTAAGGAAGTCTAGTGGAAGGGCTGAGTCACTGCAGGTGTTTGCTTTGAATCCAAAACGTCCACCCACCACCCAAGCTCATGTTTTAATACTTGTTTCCCACCTGGTGGAATTATTTTGGCTTGGGAACTTTCAGGATATGGGCTCTAGTTGGTAAAAGGTCAGTAGGGGGTCATTGAAGATGATGGCCTAGTCCCTGGTTCTAGCCTTTCTCTGTTCTTTCTGGTTCACTGTGATGTGAACAGACTCCCATAACTGCTGGTAGTCTTGACACCTCTGTCTACACATCATAACAGCTCACAGTCTTGACACCTCTAGGCCACACGTGAGCAGCTAGGAGAGTGTCAGAAAGAAAGACCTATGAGGAGGGAATCCCAGTCAACTCTGAGTCAGCACAGGTGGCTCAGGTAAGGCTGCCTTCTTCTCAGGTTGGATGTTCTTTCCATCTCTGTCCCACCCACACCCAGGAGAGTCCCAGAGGATCCAAGGCTGGTCCTTGAACCTCCAGCAGGTTCTCCTGAGCCCAATCTGCTGCTTTGGAATTCCTGATCAGAGAGAAACCCTGCTGTTTTCTAAGACCTGGCCCGTGGGGACCATGTGTTACCCGCTGCTGTTTCCTACACTGTTTTACTAGGTTAGTTCCCTGGTGACAGGCAGAAGGTGCCACAGGCCAGTTTCTGGACACAGATGGCTGTTTGGACAAAGCCCCTCAGGAGCTATCTTATTTAGTTCTCATGAGGAGGAAGATGATCTTGATGCCCATCTGGGGTTGAGGGAAGTGAAGTTCGGGAAATCAAGTGATACGGGAAAGGTCCCCTCATGCAGTGCACCAAAGGCTTGTGTTCCCTACTCCCATTCCTGTGTTGGAAGGGAGGGGCTTCGGGAGATGACTCAGCTAAGAGGATGGAGGGGTCTAGAGAACTTCCTGCCCTCTTTCTACCATGTAAGGACACAGGAGAAAGCAGAAATCTGAGATGAGACCAAGGCTCCCACCAGACACTCCAACCTTGAGTTTTTGGCCAGATGTGAGAAATGAATTCCTATCTAGAAGCCATGGTACTTTGTGTTAGCAGCCTGTGCTGAGGAACAGTCCAGCCCCAGCTAGACTAAGGGAAGCAGCTCTAGGTTCTTCTGGCTTGGCTTGGTCCTGTGACACTGGCCTAGTGAGGCAGTGAGTACTTCCTTCCTTACCTAGCCCCAGGTTTGCAGAGTGGACCTAATCACTCTGTAGTCCTCATAAAGGCACAACCTACTTCAGTACCTGTTTCCCTCAACTCTCGAATGGACATAAAGATAATATTTCGCCTATTATTCATTTATTTCCACCTCACACCTCAGGACTTGGTTGCTTCAGACCATAACTGCCTACCGGCTTAGGGCAGTGAATGTAACGTGCCAGACTGATGATGAGGTCGTGTGTGATGGGGTCCACCAGGTTCCGGAAGCTGGCATAGCGATACAGCACATCATCCAGGGAGGTTGACTCCATGCCCAGGTCCTGAAAGAAAAGAGAACGCCTAGATGTCAAGAGCCATCCAACTCACTTAGAGTGTAAACCTTTTACTATGGGTATCTTGGCCATTGACTTTCAGATGGGTGAGGATAAGATACTACACCCCCTCCCTACCACACTCCATCAGCAGAACCTCCACCAGGACTCACAGATTGCTGGAGTGCGGCCAAGAGCAGCAGGACTCAGGAGCCCTATTTCTGCTGCTCTGGGTTGTTGGACATCTTGGCATAATCACACAATGCCAGGGGACAGCCCAGTCCAACCCTCTCCCTAACCTGAGTTTCTGGAGTTGACAGCCCTCTGCTCAGAGATAATGATGGTACAGGTACAGTCTACCTGGGAGTATGGGATTAGGCACTAAAAGTTGCCAGGCCTTGAGAAGCAGGTAAGATGACTGGCTGAGCTCAGGGAGAGGGGCCTTCTTGGTTTTTTTTTGGGGGGAGGGTGGTCTACTTCTTCAGACACCTTCCCCAGGCCTGCGATCTTAGACACACCTATAAGGAAGTAGGTAACAAATCAGTATTCTGGATGCGAAGATGAAGAAAGAGAGGCTGACTTCCTACAAGGTGCTATTTTTTTGGGGGTGGGGCAGACCCAGGACCCAGTCTCTACTCTGTTTTTTTTTTTTTTTTTTTTAAACTTTATTTATTTACTTATTTGCCTTGGTGTTTTCCTGGAACTGGAACTACAGACAGTTGTTAGCTGCCATGTGGGTGCTGGGAGTCGAACCCAGGTCCTCTAGAAGAGCAGATGGTGCTCTTAACCGCTGAGCCATCTCTCCAGCCCCTCCACTCTGTTTTTTATCACCCCATACCCACCGCTAGGGGTGAGCCAGGCCAGTGATGATGAACAGGACAGAAAAGGGGCTGTGGATTTTGGCGGTTGAGAGCCAAGAAGAATGCCCGATGGATCTGGATGGGCCAGGGCACCAAGTCCCTTCTCCTGTGGGGAACTTCATCAGGTACTCTCTATCCACCATGGTTAGGGCCAGTTTGGAGGGCCCTGCCCTTGACTGAATAGGCATAGCCTTAGAGGCAAGCTATGTCTACTGTCCATCTGTTTGTCACCCAGTGACACAAGGTGCTGTGGGGCAGAGTGGGGGGGGGCTTCTGAAGACCTGACTGGCAATTGTAACACTTGTCTTGACTTCTATTCTCTGGATGTTCAGCCCCTCAGCCTCAATTGAAGCCCCTCAGGTAATCTACCAACAACTCCAAACCCTCTCTGTAAAATGCAGACAGGGACCCTGGCATCGGAAATTGGTGAGGGGGCCAGGTGGTGGTAGCACATGCCTTTAATCCCAGCAGAGGCAGGTGGGTCTCCATGAGTTCGAGGCCACCCTGGTCTACAGAGCTAGTTTTAGGACAGACTCCAAAGACACAGAGAAACTGTCTCCAACAAATAAATCCGTAAGAGAAACAAAACTAAGCAATGTAGGCAAAGCTTCTGGCTGGAACCAGTGTCTCCTGTGGCTCCCCCACCCCCCACCCCCACCCCGTTTGCTCTCCATTCCTTCCCTACCACACCATAGACCCATCTGAGAATGTGCTTTAACATATTAACTCTCCAGAAAATACAGGAGTCTGGGCAGGACAGGGACCTTGGCATATCAATTCCATGTTGGCCCTGTGGCCAGGCAGGTGTGTTGGCTATGCAGAATTCTAGGACTATTACCTGGGCATGAGGCAGACACGCCCCTAGCCTGAAGCTGGGAAGTCTCAGTTCCAAGGGCATCTGAGGGCCTTGTGGTCAAAGGGCCTAGTATTCAGCTTCCCAGCCCGACTTCCGCTTATGGGTCAAGCCTCTCTTCTTGGGGATGGGAAGGCAGAGGAAAGTGGGGAGCGTGGTGGGAATTCCCAGACCTAGAGGGAAGGAGGTCAGGAGCATGGGGGTCTTTCTTCTCTTTTCCCTCACTCCCCTTCTCTGTGTTTCTGGCTGGACTCAACTTCCTGAATACCGGGAATACAGGCCACGCCCAGATAAAGGTTTTCTTTTCATCTGTCCTGCTCCCCTTTGGCTGCTGACTTAATGCTGGTCTCTGTCCCACACCCTTGTGCATTTGTCCTTGGGGTGAATCACACCTGATGTTCTTAGGCCCCTGTAAACCCCTTAGCTTACCATAAGTCTGTGGGCAAGAGTATCTGCCTTGGGATATTTGTTTGTTTTGTTTTCCCCATGAAATGAGCAAGCAGGTCAACTACAAACATTATTGAACTGTGTGCTAATATGTGCTAAGGTCCTGGGGTCAGCAGGTGGTCCTAGGTGACAGGGGGGAGGCAGAGCAGTTCTTGGTCTCAAACAAATGAATAAATGATTGCCACAGAGTTGGAAACGCGGGAGAAGACTGGTGGCCTTCCTGCCCTCCGTGTAGCCTCATTGGGTCCCATCTCTAGAACGCCCCTCCTCCATATTCCAGGCCAGGTGAGGCCATCATATTCTTGGAAACATCAAGAGATACCACTGGCTGATCCAGAGACTGGGCAGGCCTGTCTTGGTGCAGATTGTACCTCTCAAGGGCCTACTTTTGCCTCCGATAACTCAGGAGCTCCATGGTTGACAGTGGTTATCTCTATGGTGAGAGGAGAGTGCCCCCACCGGGAGTGGGGGTATGGGTAGCTGAGTCACAGGGTAACACCTTTCTGAAGAATTCCAGCTGGGGTGGAGCTCCCGAAGGTCTAAGTGCTACAGGAGGAAACACCAGCCTGGGGCCAGGCAAAGGTTGTTATATTTCATTTCTTGCTTGATTTCCGGCTGCAATTGTGTCCAAGGACGCTTGTGCAACTTTATGACATACCTCAGTATCTGGGTTTCTTCTCTGTCTCTCAAGTCAGTTCACTGGGGACTTTTGTGTCATGGTCCATAAACTGGATATGAGGGAGAGAAATTAATTAGCCCCTCAGGGGGTCTCGGGTGATGCAGCTTGAGCCCTGGGGAAACCAGCTTTTCTAACTGAAGGTATAAGGATACCAGCACTTTGTGGGGGAATTGAAAGAATCAAATCCAGATGTGTTCCCCAGGTGCTAGCCTTGGAGGAGGTGGTTTGTGCTGCAACAGCAAGGCCCCTGGGGGAATCTCATCTTCCTCACGGTGGCTCCAAACAGCACATCTCTAGGAACTGTGTGTACAGATGGCCGCTCACCAGAAAGTCTGGGTGAGTATTATCCAACAGCAGGCACTGAGTCACTGCTTGTGGGAGTTCTGCTGGGAGGCTAGCCCCAAGCTACACGAACTGCTCCTTGACTTGAAATGCTGTGCCTAGAGGTGACAGGCACACAGGGCATCTCAAGGACAAGGGCCCCACATGATAGGAGGTTTGAGGACATTTTGCAATAGGACAAGTGATAATGGGCCTAGGGCCAAGGCTATGGGCTTCCAAAGGGCAAGTAGAGATTTATACCGGAAACCAGAGCTTTTAAAGACCTTGGGAGGAGCCTGAGATCCTTGAGAAATCCGAGGCTCTTCAAGGGCCTCTTCCAGTGACATCACCGGTGCTACACTGAGCTTTCGATATAGATCCCAATCCTAACCACCTGCCGTAACAGCCTGAACGTACCAGCTGCAACCCTGGAAACCAGCTGTTGGCAGGAAGCAAGGTACCAGACATTCACAACAGGAAACAGCCCTTCTTCTTATGACTTTATTTTCCCTTGGAAAATTCTTGTAAAAATCCATTTCTCTCATATGTAAATTTGTTATCAATTTTTAAAAATATATAAAAAAACAGCTATGTTGAGATGTAATCCACATACAATTTACTCATCTATAGAACAAAGTCTGGGGCTGGGGCATAGCCAATGGCAGATTATAAGCTTTTTTTTTTTTTTTTTTTTTTTTTTTTAAAAAAAAAACACTTTTATTTATTTATTTGCCTTGGTGTTTGCTTGGAACTGGAACTACAGACAGTTGTTAGCTGCCATGTGGGTGCTGGGAATCGAACCCGGGTCCTCTGGAAGAGCAGATGGTGCTCTTAACCACTGAGCCATCTCTCCAGCCCCCAGATTATAAGCTTTGCATGTATAAAATCCAACAGTTTTTTAGCATGTTCAAACCTTTGTGCAACCACCACACCAGATTTTAGAACATTTTACCAAGAAACTCTGTAACAATTACCCTATTTCCAATTCTCCCCTCTTGGGCATAGGGCAATCATCTACCTACTTTCTGTGTATGCATGCTATGGTGTGCCTGTGGAGGTATCCATCTACCTACTTTCTGTCTCTACGTATTTCCTATTCTGGACTTCTTTCCTCTTTAACTAACTATAATTATAGATCTTTCCAGCAACATTGCCTTCTTCTTTATTGCTATTAACTTTAAATGAACAAGTAAGCAGCCCTTTAGAGGCCCCCCAAAGGGTTTACTTAACCAGGCACATATCCCAGCCAGCACTCTGGGGGCAGGTCTCTGAGTTCAAGGACGCCCATACAGAGAGAGAAACCCTGTCTTCAAGAAACAAAATAACCTCCCAAATGTTTACTTATTTTTATTGCATGTGAATGAGTGTTTGCCTTACTGTATGTGTACTGCATGTGTGCCTGGAATAAGTTGGAAGAGAACACTGGGTTACAGTCGGTTACAAACCTCCATGCGGGAGCAGGAACTGAACCCAGGGCCTCTGCAAGAGCAGCCAGTGCCCTTACCCACTTTTTAGCCCCTAAAGTCCATTTGTTTTAATTTCTAATACTATCATTAGCATTAGATAGGTTCTCCATGACGAAAATCTTCTTGAAGCCTTCAATATTTTAAAGACTTTACGGTAGGCATTGAGTAACTGCTGCCACAGAAAAATGCATTATTCTGGGAGAAAAAGACTAAGTGAGGAGCAGGAAGTAGGGAGCCCTAGGAAAGGCTTTGACACTGCATCCTGAAAGACTCCTCTGCACAGAGGGCTAGCTTTGCCTATTCTATGCCCAACCCTTCAATGAAGTGCCTGGTCCATGTGGGCATAGATTCTGTGCTGGTACTGGGTGGGGGGTTCAAGGGAAACCCATGCCCACAGCTGGTATCTGGGAGAAAGAAACATTACCAACCCACGGGACTATGCCCTAAACTTTCTACCAGAGAGAGTTTGCAACATGGGGACAAGACCAGGAACTTATCTCTCTGCATTTTCTCTGCACTAGCAACTCTGCATCCAGTTGCTATAACTGGATGCCTGAGTCTGTGTAACTTATAAAGAGATTTATATTTAACTCTTGATTTTAGAGACTGGGAGTTCAATGCGGGGTGGTCACATTTGGGAAAGGTCTCATACTGTGTTGTGACATTGCAGACAACACAACACAGCATGAACATGTGTAGAAAAGGCACTGACCCACTTTGTAACAACTTGTGCTTGAGAGAATGAATCCATTCCCATCTGTGAGAGAAATATTAAAATCTCTTTAACGTCAACATTTATCTGGGTAAGTACACTCCCTTTTCAGCCTTTGTTACTACAACTGGGGGTTTCTACTGCTACTGTTGCTGCTATTATCATAGTTATTTTCCCCCACTTTTCATGTGTGTATGGAATGCAGACCTATGTGTATGTTTTTGCATGTGTGTGGGTGCATACACACTGCATAAAGTTGATGTCAGCAATCATCCTTGCTTTTCTACCATGCACTGAGGCAGGCTCTCTCAATCAATCCCAGAGCTTGCTGATATGGCTAGTCTTGCTTTTTCTGCTATCTGAGGCTAGTAGGTTGCCATGCCTACTGCACAAGTATGTGGCTGTGGTGGTTTAGATGAGAACAGCTCCCATAGGCTCATGTGTTGGAATACTTGGTTCCCTGTTGGTGGAACTGTTTGGGAAGGATCAGGAGGTGTGGCCTTGTTAGAGAAATTTGTCACTAGGGGGCAGGCTTTTGATGTTTCAAAAGCCCAGGCCATCCATCCATAGTAGTTAGCTCTCTCTACCTGGTGCTTATAGATCAAGATACCAGCTCTCAGCTACTGCTCCAGAGCCATGCCTGCCTGCTGCCATGTTCCTTGCCATGATGGTCATGGACTCTAACCCTCTGAAACTTTGAATCCCAAATTAAATGCTCTACTTTTATAAATTGTCTTTCTCATGGTGCTTTGTCACGGCAATGAGAAGCTAAGACAGTGGGTTTCTGGGGATATAAACCCGTAGTACTTCCTGCCCACGGGGCAAGCATTTTAACCGGCTGCCTCCTCAGTTTCTATTATTATAGTATTGTTACTTTAACTTTGAAAATAACATGCTGACCAAACCTCACACTGTATACTCAGGTTTGCACGCACAGGCACCCAGAACTCTGCACTGGGCTTGTGCATCTGACATGACTTCCCGCCTCCCACCCACTGAGCTCCATTTCTTCACTCTGTATCTTGCACTCAGCCACTCAGGACTTGTTCCCCTCAGAGTAGGCAGCCGGGCTCTTTTGTGACATAGACAATGAAAATTCCTTAATGTTGAAGTCACACCTAAAGACAATTCAGCTCAACAGAAACTTCAAAATATTGGATATTTGGCCACCCTTGGGTATTCAATAATGCAGACACTCAAGGCTGTTGGAGCTTTGTTTCTCCAGCTGCTTTTCCAATACCAGGATGCTATAGGCCTGTCTAAACCCCAGTCATGTTTCCCAGGAGTCCAATAACATAGTTGGTATTGTCATGACACCCTCTGAGTTATCAAATAGGCATCCCTTCATGATGACCCCAAATTTCTAGAAAATTCCCCCTAACTCCCCAACCACTTCTACTGCCCCACAGCTTCTCAATGCTACCCCCAACCCCACAGTCACTCAGTTTTCTTCTCAATAAAAACTGATTCATCTTCTTCGGCCTGATCTAGTTCTTAGGTCCAAGAGGCCCTGCCCCGCATAAGGCCCCCAGAAAGAACAAGCGCTGGGAAGGAGGAGAGAATCTGGAACATTTGTGCATTGCTGGTTGGAATGTGAACTGATGTGGCCACTGCAGAATAAAGCATGGCAATTTCTAAAAAAAAATTCAGTGCAGGATTATCATAAGATCTAGCAATTCCATGTCTGGATACACACAGCCAGGAGAGTTGAAGGCAGGGCCTCAGAGAGACATTGCACACTCATGTTCAAAATAGAGCAGTGGAACAATTGATTTGAATGCAGTAAGCTAGTGATGGAAGGGTAGAGCCTATGTGATCCACTTCTGTGAGGCCCCCTAGGATAGTGAGCACAAAGATAACACAACACTGGTTGCCCAGGAATGGGGCAGGGGATTGTGGGACTACTGATCAATAGATGTTGAGCTTCAGCTTTGCAAAATGAGTTCTAGAGACTGGATAAATGGTCTGAATGAATTTTACACTTCATTTGAGAGGGGCTGGGCTGTGGCTCGGTAGAAGATGCTTGCATGGCACACACAAGGCCCTAGAGTCATCCTCAGCACCACACCAAAACACTAACGATGTTTACTGCTAAGTTTTTTTTTTTTTGTTTTTTGTTTTTTTTTTTTTAAACTTTATTTATTATTTATTTATTTATTTATTTGCCTTGGTGTTTGCCTGGAACTGGAACTACAGACAGTTGTTAGCTGCCATGTGGGTGCTGGGAATCGAACCCGGGTCCTCTGGAAGAGCAGACGGTGCTCTTAACCGCTGAGCCATCTCTCCAGCCCCCTACTGCTAAGTTTTATATCACATATGTTCTGCCACCATTTGAAAAAAGAAATCATGCATGTGCACGCGCGCATGTGTGTGTGTGTGTATGTGTGTGTGTGTAGAGATGGCTCAGCATTTAAGAGCACTAGCTGCTCTTCCAGGGGTCCTGAGTTCAGTTTCCAGCAACCACATGGTGGCTCACAACCACCTACAATGAGATCTGGTGCCCTCTTCTGGCCTGCAGTCATACATGCAGGCAGAATACTATATCTCTTATAAATAAATTGTCTTTTCAAAGAAAGAAAGAAAGATAAAAAGAGAGAGAGACAGACAGACAGACACACCCAGGTCAGCAAACATATCCCTATTTTGAGGCAGGAAGAAAGCACATATACAAGTGTCTTTCCCAACCCTTGCTTACCATACTTGGTTGTTAAAATGTATTTTTCCTTAAGAGTCAAAGCTTTTATTTGTCATAAACTCCCGAGCCCTCCCGAGCTTAGGTGATTCTCCTCCCTCAGCTTCTTAAGCAGCTGAGATGAAGGTGTACTCATTGACTGATTGGCTGATTGACTGATTGGCTGTTTTTTGTGTTTTTTGCTTTTTGTTACTGTGTGCCAGTGGTTAATATTTCTTTTCTAAATCACTGTCAGTGAAAGCTTGGGGTCTTTCTATCCATTTACAGTTGGTTTTTATTTTTACTTATTTGTTATTTTTGATTTGTTTTGTTTTCAGCTTCTGCCTTCTAAGGCAAACTGATCGACACTCTCAATGTCTCTATGTTTATTCTTTCCGGATACTTTTCAGTGATTCGTGATTTCAGTGCCGTGCACACTTCCGAGCTCACATTTGGTGGCATTGCCACATTCACCTTTGCTGGCAAGGATGGAGAGTCAGAAAGCATTGCAGTTCTCTGTGATTCTCCCTTTGCTCACTAATGTCCCTTGCCCCCTCCCCTGCATCTTGGTCTCTTTTTCCTCCTGCAATTCAATTTCAGAGATGAGGCTCAGGTTCCATGATAATTATCTTGTTTCCTTCTCCTCCTCCCATGCTCACTCCTGGGGATATCTGGGGATACTGAGAACCTCAGAACTACCTTCTCCTGAGGAACGAGCTGAATTCAGCTCTAGTTGGCTGAGACCAACCCTGGATGAAAACCGAGGCATTGGCTGTTGTGACTCTGTTGTGGACAAGAGACAACTCAATCTCCACATCAAAGGGTGTAAAATAGGTTGGGTCCACAGAGGTTATAAGGTGCCTGTCCATATAAGGTGTACGGACAGCCTTCATACCTCCCAGGTCATGCTCTTCCAGCCTGTGGTCTCAAGCTGCTCTCTTTGAAAGGATGCAGACACTGGTATGAGAGGGGGTGTGTGAGGAGGGGCGGGCACCCCCAAATCACTCTAAGGCTAATCTCTGACCTGTGGTGGTGAAGTTCTCAGGCTTCTGACCTTTCTTTAGAAATTTGTATTCCTTTCTTCTGCAACTAGCTTCATGATGCCTACAGGGGGTCCATCTGTCTTTGCAGGCTTCTCATTGGGTTTCCTCTTTCTGGAGAGGGGCTGTCTACAGAAGGATATGAAGGGGACGCTTCAGGGGAAGCCACAGAGGGGACTGCTAGGCACTTTCTATTTTAAACCCCCAACTCCCCCCTTTTCTTCAAAGACCTGCCCTGTAGGGAATAAGCTGGAGTCTGCCTCTCTCCTCCAGGCATGACTCCACAGTTTCTGCATCAACACAGTAGGGGAGAGGAGGGAGCTACCGCTCTGCATATTAAGGAATGGTAGGCAACAACCTAGATGCCAGACTGGACATCACCACAGCCTGAGTGCAAAGCTGCCTAATGAGCTTGTAATCAAGCACAGCCCTCCCCCCAGAAGAAAATTAATTAAAGTCCAGAGGGCAAACAGGAAACAGCCAGGCAGTCTCTCCTCTAGGCTCAGCAGCACCCAGGCAGCTTTTCTCAAGGGAGGGGACTCACCAGGGAAACACCAGACTGCAGCTGGAGCCTGAACTCCTATCTCCTTCCAGGGGAATCCCGGCGGAGGGGAGGGAATGTCAGGCGCTCTTAGGAAGTACAGTTCCAGGAGCTGCAGAGCCTGAGCTGAGCTTTCTGGGAAGACAATGGAGTCTTGGGGAGAAAGGTAGCCTTACAGTGTCACGGGGAAGGGAGGGAGGCTTGGGATATATGCACACATCCAATGTGAGGAGCACACATGGATACGTGGATGTAAAAGGCTGAACAGTGTCCTCCATCCTCATGCTCTTGCATGCAGAACCTATGAAGTGACCTTATAACATCTTGGTAGATGAGATTTGAGGACCCTGAGAAGATCCGCCTTTGTTTATCCATGTGTCCTCAGGATAGAGGGAGAAATGGATGAGAATAGCCAAGAAGGCAGGGCTGGGAGGGATGTGGTGACAACATCTTGAGGCTGAAGAAAGTTAAGAACAAAATCCTGTTGTTTGAAGTCACCCGGTTGGGGGTAATTTGTCCCAGCAGCCTTAGGAACCTGCTCAGTGGCTGAACACAAAGGCACTTTCTCAAGGATTCAGCAGGTGAAAGGGGACGCCTGTGCCCCTGCTGACACCAGCTGGGAATGAAGGCAAGCACTGCTTAGCATTCTGCTTCCTTCTTCCCCAGTCCTGGGGCTTCCTCAGCTGTCAATTCACACAGTGGGGTGTCAAGATGGCCCCCAGCTCAATATAAAATATTGCATGTTGAACCATGGAGAGATAGCTCAGTGGCTAAGAGCACTGGCTGCTCTTCCAGAGGACATGGGCCTGATTCTCAGCCCTCATATGATAGTTCAAAATCATCTATAACTTCAGTCCCAGGGGATTTGAAGCACCTTTCTGGCTTCCACAGGCACCAGGCATACACGTGGTACACAGGCATGTGTGTGGACAAAGGACCCATACATATAAAAATAAAAAATTTAAAGATGAGCTATATCAGTTGTTGTTGCTTTTGTAGAGGAACCAGGCTCAGATCCCAGCAGCAAGATGGTACCTCACAAATAACCTCACAGCTCCACTATGAGGGGATCTGACTCTGTCTTCAGATCCTTGCAGGTACCAAGCACACATGTGGTACACATACATACATGCATGCAAAATACTCATACATACAAAAAATCATATATAAAAAAACAGAGTGGGTGTGAGATGTTCAGTGATAGCGTCCTTGAGTTTACTCTCACTGGAAAACATACTAACAAATGGGGGGAAAGAAATCTCAAAGACATGGAGGCCTTTGCAGTGTGGTGGTGCACATCTTTAATCCCAGCACTTGGGAGGCAGAAGCAGATAGATCTGAGTCTGAGTCTAGCCTGGTAGAGGTAGTGAGATTCTATTAAAAAAAAAAATTCAGATGGTAAGCTTGTTTAATAGTGTTTATGTTTTTACTAAAATATATTTTATGTATATGGAGTTAGCTTGTATGTATGCACATATGTGTACTACATGTGTACAGTGCCCTTGGAGGCCAGAAAATGGCATCAGATCCCCTGGAACTGGAGTTATAGATGGCTGTGAGCCACCATGTGGGTGCTGGGAATTGAACCAGGGTCCTTCTGGTTCCAGCTCATGGTACTATTAGCACATGGTAGGGCCTTGTAGGGCGTGCTCAGGTCATTGGGCTGTGTCCTTGAAGGGGGCAGTACATGACTGTCTCTTCTTTCACTTTCTGGATATAAGATAAATGGTTTTGCCTCATATGCACTCCTTCAGTGATCTGCCTCCATGGTCCAAAGCTAAGAAGGAAACTTCCAGAGTTCTAACCCTTTCTTCAGGTGCTTGTTTCAGTGGGAAGCTAACTAGCATGTTATGTCTAATTTTCCACAATAAAGAAAAGCCACTGATAGGTAGTTTGTAATTACAGGTGAGTTCTTCACTGGTTAGTATGTCTGCAGCAAGAATTCACCACACAGGAGGCATACTCTGGGGATGGGCCCTGGCTCCCTAGGAGTCCAATCAGTAGCATGATCTAAGATACACGGTCCTGGTATCCACAAAGAAGCTTCAAGAGGTAAAATCCAGAACCCCGAGGGTTGGAAGAATGGGGATTAAATGCTGAAGGAATCAAGAAATACAAAGAATAGCTCCTCCTCCAAGACTCAGGATGTTTCAGAAGGTGGGGACTTATTTTTTGTATCATGTATACCATGTATGGTGATCACATTACCCTCCTTTTCCACATTGACTCTTCATACCTACCCCTCCATCTATATATCATCTATCTATCTATCTATCTATCTCTATCCATCCACCCATCCACCCATCCACCCATCCATCCATCGCATAAGGAAGCCAGGTATGGTGTTGTCTTAAATCCTGGAGGCAGAGGCAGAGGCAGGCAGGTATCTATGAGTTTGAGGCTAGCCAGGGCTATAGAGTGAGACCCTGTCTTAAGAAAAAAAAAAAAAAAAAAAAAAAAAAAAAAAAAAAAAAAAAAAAAAAAAAAAAAAAAAAAAAATCAAACAGCCCGGAGAAGTTTATTGCTCGCAGCAAGGAGCAAACTGGGTCCCATTCAAAGCAGTGTCTCTCTAAGCAAAAGCATCAAAGGCTCTTATTGGTGAAACATGCCCATTCATCACCCCATGTAGACAAGGGACATCCATCTGAAATGCTCAGTTTAACATGATGCTTTTTCATACAGTGTATACTCAAAAAGTGGGCGTGAGGTGAGCACAAACAGAGCTGGAAATGGTGCCCTATACCTGACCCTTATACCTGAGTCTTAGCACTTAGGAGGCAGAGGCAAGTTCCGGAGTTCATTGGTTTCATAATGAGTGTGAGTACAGCTTGGGTTACACAAGATCTTGACTTAAAAATAGAAAGAATGAAAAAAAAAAAAAAGGGCCAGCAAGAGGGCACAGGGGGTAAAGATGCTTTGCTGTGCAAGCCTGGTGACCTGAATTTGATTCCTGGAAGCCATGTAAAGATGGAAGGGGACAACAGACTCCAAAGTTATCCTATGACTTTCACACACAGTCTGAGACATGTGCACCCACATACACATCTTGCACACACACACAAATGAAAATAAGATTAAAAATATTTTTATTATTTTAATTATATGCAGGTTGGAGTGTGAGTTATGTGAACATGAATACAAGAGCACACAGAGGTCAGAGGTGTCAGGCCCCCCTGGAGCTGGGATTACAGGCAGTCATAAGCTGCCTGATGTGGGTGCTGGGAATCGAACTCTGGTCCTCAGGAAGAGAAGTATGTGCCCTTAACTGCTCAGGCATCTCTCCAGCCCTAAAAATAAGATTTTTAAATAAAGAGAAATGGCAGACAGGAACGCACTTGAGAGTTTCATTTTATATAGAACAAAATTTATTCTAAGTTACCTGGCCTAGGTTAGAATGACTTCACAATCTTGACTGGTTTCTTATAACTTTCCCTGGAGAGTCTTCTAGTTTTGGAGGCTAGAAGCCCAAGTCATATGATACAGATTCTTGGTGGGTGGGCCAGGCTCCTTTGGCCTTGCATGTGGAGTAGATGTACACGAGTCTGTTTTTCTTGCTATTTTAGTTTGTATTCCTACTTAAGCAACTTCACTGTAAAACAGGATGCTATGCTGCACCAGCCTCAGATCTACCTAGTGCTTATCCTTCTCTCCTTTACTTTTAAAGACCAAGTCTCTCTATGTAGCTCAGGCTAGCCTGGAATTCAACATTCTTCTGCTCTGCTTCCTTAGTTCACCGCCACATTTGGACTCACCCTGTCCTCCCCACTTTTTTTTTTTTTTTAAATATTTTATGTACATTGGTATGAATGTGTCAGAACCCCTGGAACTAAAGTTACAGGCAGTTGTAAGCTGCCATGTAGGTGCTGGGTCTCTTGGAAGAGTAGCTAGTGCTCTTAATAGCTAAGCTCCCTTTTGAATGTATGCAAAATGTATATTGTGTGTGAGTGCAGGTACACGGGTGGAAAGCTAGTACATGAAGGTCAGAGGAGAGTTTTGTGGAAGTGTTTCTCTGCTTCTATTGAGGATGGAGCTAAAGCTGCCAGCCTGGCGTGGTAATCATTTTTACTTCCTGAGCCATCTCACACTTGACTGCAACTGAGGCCATGAGGAGTCACTGGTACCGCTGAAGTATATGCATGCAACTCTGGGATTATACATAATAAAAATCCTCAATGATGTGTTTCACAGAATGTGTGGTCAGTAAACAGCCTGTTGGTGCATATACACTCAAAACATTTCCCCAATAACGCCAAGGGCAGGGCCATGCAGATGGAGAGTGAGCACATCTAGGTGCAGGGAGGCGACTCAGATTGAGAGCCAAAGACACACTACTCAGATTGGGAATCACCAAAGCAAAGTCAATCGCAAAAATAATATATGCCATAAATAAACATAACTGCCACAGTCCCTTTCCTAGAGAAACTCCCTATGCATGAAGGGTCCTGTTTGAAGATAAAGCCTGCTTCCAAGATGGCATCACCCAACTTTGGTTGAAAGTCTCAGCAGTCTCGATTAGTATCTACCATGCTCAGAAGTCCATGAAGCCTGGCACCCAAAAGATGTCCATCAGCATCCAGCTGACTCATGTCAATCAGCTGCCAACAAGTTCAAGGCAGAGAACTGCGAACAGAGGTATCTCACAGCTCTGTCCAACATTCCCAATATGGCTGAGGGGCAGGGGCAAAGGTGCAGTCTCCCTTTTTGGCAACTGTCCTCCCAGGGGTAGCTTATCACTCCCAGGATTGTCTAAAGCCTGCTGAGCCTCACAGGTTCTTATAGCCAAGTATCAGGTATACTGGGCCCTCAGTGGGGATAAGTGCTGCTGTGGCTCCACTCAGCAGGATGCTATGGACAATGTTTGATAGCTTCATTCAGTGAAGTTTACTGGAGTGTGCATATGTGTGTGTCTGTGTATGTATGTGTGTGCTGGTTTTTCAAGAAAGGGTTTTTCTGTTGAGCCCTGGCTGTGTTGGAACTTATAGACCAGGCTGTCCTTGAACTTAAGAGATCCACCTGCCTCTGACTCCAGTGTGCTAGGACCAAGGATGTACAGGTGTGTACCACCACACCCAGCCAGTTGTTTTCAAGTCTTTAAAAATGACATCCTCTGAGTTGGTGAGATGGCTCAGCAGGTAAAGGCGCTTCCCAGCAAGTCAGACATAATTCCATAGTGAAAGAACAGACCTCACTTATGCTACCCTCCTGACCTCTACACACTCACCATGCACTCACTCACCCAAACACATCACACACAATAAAATAAAGGTTGAAAAAAAATGACATACTCCAGGGGTTAGAGGGTGAGCCCCCGTTACTCTCACAGAGGAGCTTAGTTTGATTCCTAGCACCAACACGTTGGCTTACAACTATTCTTAATTCTAGTCCCAAGGGATCCTTCACTCTCTTCTTACCTCCAAGGGTACCAAGCACATATGTGATACACAGACATACAGGAGGCAAAATATTCATACATTTAAAAATAAATAAATAAATCCTTTTGAAAAGACCTTCTCGGGGCTGGAGGGATGGCTCAGAGGTTAAGAGCACTGGCTGTTCTTCCAAAGGACCCGAGGTCAAGTCCCAGCATCCACATGGCAGCTTACAACTGTCTATAACTCCACTTCCATGGGATCTGACACCATCATACAGGCATACATGCAGGCAAAAGCCCAATGTACATTAAATAGGTTAAAAAAAAAAAGAAAAGGCCCTCTCTAAAACAAATACCCCACAAGTGTAACTTAATTATAACCTAAGAAAATACAATAATAACAAATAACTCTAAAAGGATGCTTTCTCTTTAGAAAAACAGAGGGCTGGATTAATGCAATGCCCTCAGGGTCACAGCTCCCCCGAGACATGGGTCAAGAGACCCAGTTCTGGGCTAGTTCCTTAGTCACTCTTTGGAAAGGGCCCCATGGCAGAAAGCAGGAGAGAGCGAAGAACACAAAGAATTGACACACCCCTCAGACATTCTGGCTCCCATGAGTCTCTTCTTTCAATGCTGGGACAGAACAGACCTACGTGCTGGTTCCCGGAGCTGTGTCCCTGCCCTCCCTTGCCTTCTGATTCTGAGGTGTAGAATTCACAGTACACCCTCCAACTGACTCCCCAAGTGTCTCTTTTTCCCAGAGCCTCTTGCACAACTGGGATTCTGTAGAAAATTGGGGCAGAGGCAGAAGTCTCAGAGGTCCCCGGCTCCTGAATTCCCTGAATTCTTGGCATTTTGCATTTCCTCTTGGGAAATAATAAAATCAGCTGTTTATACCTTCTGGCAAACCAATTCAAGTCCATTATCTCTTCCCATGGTAAAGTCTGTCCTATTTAGATGAAAGGTTTGTCCCATCACCAAAGGATTCAAGGAAACAGGCTAAGGAATGATATTGAAGACCCTCTGGATCCTTTACAAGGGAAACGGCACTGGAATAGCCCATTTCTCAGAGTGAGGAACTGAGGTCTAGAGGGTTGACTCCCTTTAGTGAGGAGGCAGTAAGACAGAAAGAGCCCTGAGCCCCTACAAGTTTCTAACTCCACCTCTCCTGGCTACCAGCCCTTGGGAGTTACTTATATTAGACCGTGTTCTCCAGAGAAACAACCAATAGATGTATGTGTGTGTGTGTAGGGGGGAGAAAAGGAGAGGGAACTTGGTTTATTTTAAGGACTTGGGTCATGTGATTGTGGGGGCTGGCAACTCAGATCTGCGGAGCAGGACAGGCTGGAGGCCTACCCAAGACCTGGCATAGCTGTCTTGGTATCGCTGCTAAAGGATGTGAGGAGGCAGAATCATTCTTTCTCGGGGGCCTGTCTTTTCTTGTAGGACTTCAACCAACTGAACACAACCCATTTATGTTGCAAAAGACAATGTTCTTTTTTAAAACATCACGTCTACTGATTTACATGGTCCTTACATTTAAAAACGCCCCCAGACACATCTAGACTGTGACTGATCAAACTGGGTGGTGCAGCCTAGCCAAGGGGACACATAAAATTAGCGCCACAATGAAGTGAGGGTCTTTATCACTTTAAATATCTACTTTAGGCGAGGCCCAATCTCCAGTGTTTGGACTCAGAACTCTTGCTGTTCTTCTGGGCCTGAGAGATGACTCAGACTAGATGAGGAACTCACTTGGAATTCAGCTCACTTCCAGAAAGGGAGAGGGATCCCCCTGGACCCTCAGCTGGCTGAGAGTGAGGCCCTGCCTGAGTGAAGCTCAGTTTTCTGTCACTCTGGATAGTGGGAACAGGTAAGAAGTCACAGGTGCTCTTTTTGAGTGCTTCCCAGCAGGAACCATGGGACATCTCCTCCCATCCCCCAGGTAGAATTTTTCCACACAGCCCTATTCCTCAGGACCTGATGCTCGTGCCAGTAGATGGTCCAGGGGCCACTCCCACTGCTGCCAGCAGCAGCAAGGAAGCAGTGAGTTATCAAAGCCACAGGGAGAAGACAACCTGTCCTCTGAAGGTGGGCGGGACCTTTGCCTGGCTTCTGGAAGGCTCCTATGTGCCCACTGGGAGGGGGGAAAGGAATGGGTGAAGTAGAGAGGTATAAATGAACTAGAAGGAAGGACCGAAGGCATAGAGCGAACAGTCCAGTGCTCCCGGCCAGTGTCCCAGCCTATGGGAATACTGCCCACAGTATTTCCCACAGTGGCTAGCTTCCAGCATAAGCACAATTCAGGAAGAACCTGCTCCTGCCTTCTTTGAATTTCTTGGTTGGCCTTTCGATAGTTTTCTAGAACAATTTTTGGTGGCTGGAGGTTCAGTGGTAATGTGTATAATTAGCAATAAACAGGCCCTGTATTTGATTGATAGCAGCACGCATGCACGCAGGCTTTCTCTGTCCTTTCCAGGGCCCCTCCTCCTGTGGTCCCATTCCCAAGGTCTCTTCTTGTCTCATGGAACAGCTTCCCTTTACCATGGCCTACTCTGTCCAAACCACCTCTACTCTATTATCCTGGCCCTGCTTGACTGGGTTGATTTCCAAGCAGCAAAAGTCATTCTTGAGAGGTGAGAATTCTTGAAAAAGGTAACTTGGATGGTTTTGTGTCTTGAGTTTCCATATCCCAAACCAGCTCTCCTCAGTGTTCTCAAAGGTCGATGGGTCTGCGGCTTCCTGGAAACCCCTGGGCAAGAATGCTGCCCCCCACTGCTTTTACTCTGAAACGCCACAGCTCCAGACATGGACAACGTAAGTCTGCAGCTGGGAATAATAAAAGTTCAGTAGACTGGCACAATTTAGAGAAACTAAATGGGATTAGAGTACAGAGGAACTGGGATTAAGTACAGGGCGTGGGGCACACCCAGACTGAAGTGTCTTGGAAATGCTGGAGGGGGAAATAAATGCAGTCTGGGAAGGGGGCAGGAGGACCCCTGGACTCTGGTAGTCTGCTAGCACTTAAGAGGCATATCTTTGCTTGTGTCTTGGGTGCTCCAGATGGAGGCCAGATCCACTCAGGGTGTCTTTGATTCTATCTGATGCTCTTTAATAGGTAGGGGTGTTCAACTGAACTTTCTAAAACAGCAGTTCTCAATCTGTGGGTTGAAATCCCCTTGGGATAGAATGACTCTTTCACAGGGGTTGCATATCAGATATTTACATTACAATCCATAACAGCAGCAAAATTAGTTATAAAGTAGCAACGAAACATTTTTATGGCTGGAGCAGCACCACAACATGAGGAGCTGTACTAAAGGGTCAGAACGAGGCTGGAGAGATGGCTCAGAGGTTAAGAGCACTGACTATTCTTCTGGAGGTCCTGAGTTCAATTTCCAGCATCCACATGGTGGCTCACAGTCATCTGTAATGATACCTGATGCCCTCTTCTTCTGTATACTGTATGCATAATAAATAAATAAATCTTTTTTTTTTTTTTTTTTTAAAAAAAAAAAAAGGGTCAGAACATTGGGAAGGTTGAGAACCCCTGCCCTGGAAGGTTCAAGAGGATGATGGCAAGCACTGCGTGAGGTGTGTAAGGCAAGCTCTGCACTCTCAGATGAGCTGAGAGGCTGTGCTGAAGGATTTAATAAAGGGGGTGGAGTTCTCGACCAGCCTCAGCTCATAAAGATCTGAGCTACACACAATCACCAAGGCTGTTTCTAGAATGGCTGTGCAGGGGATGCTAGCCATGGGTACCGAAGTGGGACTGAACCATGATGGTGCTAAATGGGCTGAAAACTGCCTGTGAAGGAAACACGATGATGGTGGACGGGGGCTTCCTCACCAAATGGTTTTAATACTCTAAGTTGTTGGCTTTGCTGGGCTGTCAGGAGCAGGGGCAGTTACGTTCTAACTTGGAGGTAATGAGCTATCAATTGCCAGTTCATCATTCCAGACCTCACTGTTTCCATAGCTTAGCTTAAGAAACAATGGTCTGCAAAAGTGTCGCCCCGAGAACGGTCAGGACAGCAGAGCTCATCTTCTCTTCCCTCTCTCCTGTACCTACCAGAGTAGAGCGAGGTCCCTGTGACCCAGAAGGAGCTCCTTCATCCTGCCCATAAGGTGAGAACCCAAATTACTTGCCCCAGTCCAGGGAGCGTGGAAAAATGCTGCATTAGTAGCTGGAACAGAGACAGGCTTCTGGCCATCACTAGCCAGGACAGCGCCTTGGGAGACCCAGTCCTGGCTCAGTTCCATGTGACAGATCATAACTCTTCTCTGGGTCATTTGTATTTCCACTAAACATCTAAATTCTTATTACAGAATGTCTCCCTCAAAGAGCTATAGGAAACCCTTCTTATTGCTGTCTATTTCTTTCTCCCTCTTATGCACTGTCCATTTCTTCCAGCGAGAGAGGAAGGATTGTTTGGATCCAGGGTGCTGGCACCATAGCCAGAGTGAGACAAGGTGGTCAAGGAATCTATCAGCAGTGCCCCGAGCCAGCTCTTTCCTGGTGCTGGGGGGGGGACTAGAAAGCTCTCCCATGTATCCTCTGCAGCCCCGGCTTTCTGTGTCCACTCATATTATAGTGAAGGGACATGGGTGGGGCTGCCAGGTGTGCTGTGACTGTCACAGGCTACGACAGGGGAGGTGCTGGGCTGGACAGGGCCAGGGTGGGAATCCAGACTGTTTAGGTCTATGCACTGGGCACCTACTCACAGCACTCACGGGAGGGAGTCCTGCTCTGCTCCTGCCCAGAAGCCAACCTGAGGCTCAAGCTACATAAACTGTAGAAGAGCAGGTGGGGGCCGGGCAAGGCCCCCCTCCCCCAGGCTTTCTCCAGACAGTAAGCTGGAATGATGAGAGATTTATGGGAGGTGTGGGGGTTCTCCCTTTGAGGTCCTAACCCTTCCTTGCCTGGTGTCCCTTGGTGGAAGAAGGGTGTCTGAAGAACCTCCATGGGGAGTCTGTGTGACTGTGGGTAGTGCTCCAAGGAGACATGAGCTGTGTAGAGGGGACAGGTCACAGCTCCCAGAGGTCAGAAGGTACAGGCCTGAGCACTGGCTAGCTAGGAGGGCCCAGCAGAACAGGTGAGACAAAGTCCTAGTTAGAAAGTGGCGGTGGCTTGGTTCCCTCCCTGCAGCTGGGTCTGAGTGTCTGTGACCATTCATAAGCCCCACATTCAGTAGCCAGTGTACCTGTAGACCCATGGGCTACTCTCAGCCAGAAGCAAGTCAGGGGCTGGAATCTGAGTAGCCATCCATAGCTTTGATTGCTCACCAGCCACTGAGGCCATGTTCCTCCTTTACCCTCTCTAGAGTGAGCACCCTGGCCCACTCCATTCCTAGCTAAGGCAACCACATTGTTTAGCTGAACACATATGCTTGATATGACCTCTCGAGTCCCAGTCACCCTCTGTTGGGACAGGACACAATTGTTGCTGGGGCCTTCCCACCAGGTTGCATGCTGCATCCCCTATATCTGGAGCCAGCCCTTGAAGAACAGAAACAATCACTGGATATATTAATCCAATTGTTCTTTTTTTCCTTTTTGTATCTACATTTTCTTACTTTGCATAATGACTGAATACTGCTTTTTATAGTTTATTTAAAAACCTACTATTTGTACTTTAAATAACATTATATTAATTCTACATTTTTTTTTTTTAAAGAAGCATGGTGGCATACAACTATAGTCTCTGTCTAAAAAACATGAGTCAACTATTTCAAGAGTTAAAAGGGGCTGGAGACTGAGTGCGTTGGTAGAGTGCTTGCCTAGCAGGCATGAGGCCCTGAGTTAGATCCCCAGGACTGCATGAACTGGGTATGGTGGCACATGCCAGTAATCCCAGCGCTCAGAAGATGGAGCTGGGAAGATGAGAAATCCAAGGTCATCTTTGGCTCTGTAGAGTCTAACTGGCCTTCGCTACATGAGACATC
The DNA here is from genome assembly GCA_004025045.1 of Sigmodon hispidus. Lineage (NCBI taxonomy): Eukaryota > Metazoa > Chordata > Mammalia > Rodentia > Cricetidae > Sigmodon > Sigmodon hispidus. Next base: position 50,905 of record PVIH01004801.1, on the reverse strand, counting down.
CTGACTTAAAAAGAGAGACAGAGAATGATTAAATGAATGAATGAATGATGAATGAATATGGTTTGTGGACTAGAAACCCACACAGACTGGGTCTCCAGAGCTTTTCTCTGCTTGCCTGTGCTTACATGAGCCAAGACCCCCTTCCTTGTCCCCTCTAATTATTCCAGTCTCACTGCTCAGCTTCCTGTGTGTGTGCTTGGGAGGGGAATAGAGAGAAGCCCACCACAACCAGGCAGACTAACAAGATATCTTTGTTTTGTTTTGAGACAGGATTTCTCTGTGTAACAGCCCCGGCTGGTCTCGAACTCACAGAGATTCGCCTGTCTAAGGGGTGTGCCACCATGCTCGTTTTGTTTTATTTTATTTTATTATTTTTTTAAGACAGAGGTTCAGGTAGTCCAGGCTGGTGTTAAACTCCTTAGCCTCCATTATACACTTCCCCAGCGCTGGCATAAAAGACATGTGCCACCACATTGTGTCCCAAGAGACACTTTTAGAGTCTGCTTCTTACCCAGGAAAATCAGAGATACTAAGTGGGGAGAGACTCAGAGACTCACAGAAGAGCCACAAGAAGCAGAAAGTAGAGAGGCAGGAAGATAGAGATACAGAACATCAGGGCCAGGGGCAGCAGCTCTGCAGGTGAGCAGGGTGGTTTACTCTGCTTTCTGCTACTGTAACAAAATGTCTGAGGCTGCTAATTTATACAAAATGGAGTTTCAAGTTTATTTAGCTCACAGATCTGGAGGTCAGATATCAAAGAGCACAGCATGGCATCTGGAGAAACATTCTTACTTGTGTTGTTCCAGTCTCAACTGTGAGACAGGGCACGTGTCAGCTCAAGCCACGGGTCCCATCACAGGAGCCCTGTCCTCATGATCTCATCTTACTGTAATTACCTGCCAAAGGCCACATCTCCCGTATACTATCATCATGAATCTTGGGGTTAGCTTTATAATACAGAATCTTTGAGAGGTCACACTCAAACCATAGCACATGAGCCTTAGGCTCAATGTGAGTCTGCCTCTGCAGAAAAACACACTTGGGTACTCCCTAGTCTCAGCTGGACCCTATGTCTATCCTGGTTAAGATAAAGTTAGAAACATCAAAATGCCACATCCTTTTGAGCAGCAGCTGTCGGCGGAACTCCATATGGTTGCAGCAGCCAGGAGTCTGAGCTAATAAAAGCTAAAAAAAAAAAAAAAAAAAAAAAAAGAGAGAGAGAGAGAGAGAGGGGAAGAAAAAGCAAAGCTGGGAAATGCTCCCAGAGAGCCACGTGGGTACCACTCAGAGTCGGGATGGGTGGGGTGGGGAGAAAAGCAGGCGCTGTCAGAAGGGTCCCACCCCTGTTCAGCATGCCAAGGTCTCGTCCTCATTTTGAACACTCAACTACTTGAGTAATGGCGAGGTCTGATGACCCGGCCCTTCCTCCTCCAGTACTTAGCAGGAGGATGAGGCAGAGCAGGAAGGAATCTGGGCAGCTGTATTTCCTCCCCTGTACAGGCAAATGCTGAAGCCCTAACCTCCCAGCTGGGGTTTTCAGGACAGGCTGTTATCGGGGCCCTGGAATCAGCAGCACCCTTAAAAAAGAAACCTTGGAGCAGCCTTTTGCTCTGGCCCACACAAGGGCACACAGAACCACAGCCGTGCGTGGGTTCACACCAGATGCTGAACCTGCTGGTGCCTTACTTCATCTTGAGCTCCCAGCCTCTAGATTGTAGTTGTTGATAGCTATTCAGCCTCTGGTATTTTGTTCTAGCTGCCTAAAGGAACTAATATAATTGGCAAAAACACAGGCAGGATAATCTATATAGCAAGGACCTGCAAACACACAAATCTGTGACGATCCCTGTGTGCACCTGTGTTTTCTTACATAAAACTCAATGCTGCAACAGGTGGGGAAAGGTGAGTCAGATACCTGTCTGAATATCTCTCCTTAAGGGGACTTTTCTAATGCTGACCCTATCTCTGTACCTTTGGATGGGGATAGTGTAGAGGGATACTAATCAGCTGGTGGATCTCTGTGAGCTCCAGGCCAGCCTAATCTACATAGGACGTTCTAAGACAGCTAGGGCTACATAATGAGATTCTGCTAACAATACCTCAACCCCTCAAAAGTAGAAAAAAAAACCCTCAAAATAATAAATCTACAGGGATTTTCTGAAACCTGACCATGTGTCAAGGTGCCTAGCCTCTGGCTTCAGTCCCAGGAAGGCACACACAACATCATGATATGGGAGAAGGGCAGTGGGGCTTCACTACCCTGCACGTCAGAGGTGGAGGCCGAGACAAGGCAAGAGCTCAGAAAAAACGCTGGATTTAAAAACAGCTCAGGCAATCTCCAAAAGGGCATTCGTTCCAAAAGGAGGAATCCCTCCCCTGCCCCACCAGATGGTGAAGTCAGAGAGCTAGCCTACTATAGGCCCTGTGGTTAGTTTGGCCACTACAGAGGTCTCTGTGTCCCTGGCCAATGGCTCTGGCAATTGTGAAAAGTAACAAAGCAGGTCCCGACATCAGAAGTGTCTATACCTTCGTCCCTGGAAATGCCTGCATGCAGCCCAGACAGATTGGTAGTTCAAAAGGAAGGCTTTTCTGTGGAGAGAATGTATGCATGTGATCCTGCAGGAGCGGACCAGGAATGGGGAGGCACAACTATCCCAGCAGGCTTTGCTCTCTGCCTGCCACCTCAGCAGAGGCCCCAGACTACACCTGCCTGAAGAGATCCTGTCGTGCCAAGGCTGGGCACCGTGCCACTCTTCTCTCCAAGAACACCTCAGCCTGGCACGATGCCAAGCACAGTCAAGCTTGTGGCCATCAGGGATTTCCTGAAAACTGACATGCCCAGAAACCTAAAAGCAAATGAACAGGATCTTACAGCCATGCCAGCAGCCTAGTAACTAGATTCAGAGCTGAAACAGGGCATCCAAATGCTTTCTGAGAACGCACCACGTTGACAGTCTATACACATACCTCTATAGCACAAAGACTTTCTAAGGACTATCACAAACCTGCAGATTTTCTTCTTTAAAAAAATTATTTGTTTAATGTACATTGGGTTTTGCCTGCATGTAAGTCTGTGTGATGGTTTCAGATCCCCTGGAACTAGAGTTACAGACAGTTGTCAGCTGCCATGTGGTTGCTGGGAATTGAACCTGGGTCCTTTGGAAGAGCAGCTAGGTGCGCATAACCTCTGAGCCATTTCCCCAGCACCCCCTCCTCCTCCTCTTCTTTATTTAAAGACAGTGTTTCTTTGTATAGCCTTGGTTGTCTGGAACTAGCTTTGTAGACTAGGCTGACTTCCAGAGACCTACCTGTCTCTGTCTTTTGAGTGTCAGGATTAAAGATGTGGGCCACCACCACCCAACATCCTGTAGGTTTTTACTACTATACCATGGATGCTGGAGATGGTGGATCTCTACTCTCAGGAAGCACATGACTTTACTTACATTAGATGCCAGAGAGCAGGCAGATGTGCTCAGGAATTTGGTCTGGAGAAAAGTATAGAACACGTGTGCAAAGAAGAGGATGCATTCCAGGTAGAGGAAGAAGGAGAGGCCATAGTGGGGACCTGCCTGCTCAGTGTTTGGTGGCCTTCCCAACAACTCACCTAGAGAGGTTCTCTTAGGAGGGATAGAGGAAGAAAAAGAAGATCTTAAGGGTCACTCTGCTTATCTGTCTTTAGGCAGGAGACCTGCCAGTCAACAGGGAGTCTCCAGGAGGGTAGACAGTACCCAGTTCCTCTTGAGTCAAAGATATGTATAGAGCCCATGTGGTTGGTTGGTTGTATCTGTGGTTTCTGATTTCAGGCATAGGAAACCAGCCCTGCCATTCTGGAAAGCACCCAGAGCCATGAATCCAGGCTACACTAAGGTGAGGCCAGTCAGGCAAACAGCTCTGCCTATTAGGGATATGACATGCCAGTAGTAACCCAGTCAACTGGACTCCCTGCAGGGAAGTAGATTCGAGGGTTTTGATAAGTGTCTTCAAAGACCATGAGTCTTTCTAACTTGTGGTGCTCTTGGAAGGTAGTGGAATTTTTAAGAAGTGAGGACTCATGGGAGGTCTTGGGATCCTGGTCCCTTCCTCTCTAATTCTGCTTCCCAGTCACTATGAGGTCAAGAGCTTCCTCAGTCACACACTCCTTGCCACCATAGGCTCAGAGGACCACTACCTTAAACCTTTGAAGCTTCGAGCCTGAGCAGAGCCCTGCTCATAGAGTGACTACTTCAGGTATTTTGTCATAGTAACAGGTGACTAACACACAAGGGTGTTACTGAACACAGAGATGAGCCACCTCAGTGGAGAGAATGCCAATTCCTCTTATTTATTCTGCTGCTCCATGAAGTAGGACAACACAGTTTGAACTTTAGCGGACTGAGGAGAAACTACTGGGCTGAAACAGTGACAATACCCTTTCCATGTAGCCCAGTACTTATCCTTTCTCTGTCAGACCATTCCTCCCCCAGGAATGAGCCCCCAAACCCATGATGCATGGGAGGAGAAAGGCCTAGATAGAGGTGTGATGGGCTAAGAGTAGGGGGAATGAATTCTTTTATCCTCCAAAGCATCTATTACTTCTCTGAACCAGGAACTCCTTGGTTTAGGCCTGAAGAGAAAGGCCACATGACCTTGTCCCTAGCCCAGATATACCCGAAGTAGGCCAGATTCTTCTGGTTGCCATGAGAACACATCTTGATTGGCAGTGCCAACAAAATTTCATACACTTGATAGCGTTTGTTCTGCTTAGTACCCAGGATCCCTCTTTGGGAAATAAGGAAACACAACTCAGGGATGTTATCACTGGGCCCAAGGTCACAGCAGACTGAGGACCAAAGGCAAGCCACCCAGGCCGTTCTCAGTTCACACTGTTCCTAAAGGGCAGGGGATGGCTCTGTGATGCTTCAAGGCAACTGCCTGGCATCCTGCCTGTACCCTTTGAACGGTGTGTGAGGAAGCCTTTCCACAAATGATAAGCTAGAGTCTCCAAGCAAGGAAACACTACCTGATTCTTCAAGTGTCACCAACAGCCATAATGCATCAGTTCACCATGAATTTCCACAACACATGCTTCTGGACTCTTTCTATATGCAAACCACAAAGCAGGGGAAATGGGGGTATGAGACAGTCCAGACTCGGGCTCTATAGATATTGCTCACAGGCTCTGTGCACCTCTTGAAATTCTTTGCAAGATCAGTTGCATTTGTCTGAGGAGAGTATTTAAGGCTCTATTGGCAAAGCCTCAGAAAGATCAAGGACTCAATTCCTTGAGGATCACGGGAGTTATGGACCAATGCTTCCCTCTAACACTGTACATGCTCTGAACACACAGAAATCCAGTGCTGATCCCTAGGGAGTAGCAGCTCAATGTGAAGAATGTTTGCCTGGCCTGCACAAGGTCCAGAGCTTGATCTTCAGCACCAAATAACTGGGTGTGGTGGCTCAGGCTAGTAATCCCAGTACTTTGGGGTGGAGGCTAGAAGATCAGAAGTTCAAGGTCATCATTGGCTACACAGTGAGTTAGAGGCCAGCCTGGGACATATGAGTTCTTGCTTTAAAAAAACCAAAACTCCCAACCCAAACATTTAGTGCCAAACAATGTTATCAACTATTGGAGAAAGTACTATGTGAATGGGGGTGGTCAGAACTGCCCTGGTTCCTGCCAGGAGGAACCAAGATGAAAATAGCATCTGTGGGGAGAACCACTTCAGACTGCAGCACAAATCTGGCTAGACAGTCTGCGAGTTGGCTTCAGGGTCCTAGAAAACACCCTTCTCATTTGTCATAGACATTTGGACATCCCTGAGCTCCACTCCCACATGCTTAAGGCCAATGGCCACTTCCTGGAAAGGCCCTGGTCCCCACATTACAGACAACACAGGACAGCTCCCATTGTCAGCCACAGAGCCAGGGGGCCCCAGAAGAGGGGGAACCTTTAACCCTGTCTCTTTCCATTAGCCCTCTCAGGCCTGTGATTGGAGAGGTGCCAAAGATCCAAAGACACATGCACAAGACCCAAAAGGGAGAGGTCCAGGTTCCCATAATGCAATGTGTAATTACACCAGATACCCAAAACAACTGTCTCCTCCTCGAGACCTCAGCCTCTGCCAGTGGGCTTCTAACTAGTACTCGCCAATGCCCCCTTCATTTGTCTCCCTAATCCTCAAGAAGCACTTATCAGCTTCTTTCATGTTTCCGTATTCTTCAGAGCAGCATTCCCAGGGCTGGGGAAACAGCATGTGATTTGTACAACTCTCTTACTGTCTACTGAGCAAATGGCTTATGATGGTCTGGAAAATCTATTTTCTGTGTGAAAGAGACAGAATGACTATGGAGGCCGTATAAGGTTGGCTTCTAATTTTTCAAAAGACAGAGAACTAACACTAAAGTTATGTGGTGTAAAAAACGTCATCCTTCTTTGATGAGTCAACCCAGGAAAAGTAGCTGAGGATCCAGCAGCCTCTGGGACATCACTGTGGATGTTGTTAGGCAAAGCAGAGGCAAAGGTGGAAATCTTACATCTTCCCAAGTCCCCTCTTCTCTATTTCTCTCTCTTTTGCAGTGCACACCTTAGAAACAAACTCCAGAGAAACACCAGAAGGGCGTGAGGGAAGCCATGCTACAGAATCCACGGAGATGTGGATCCAATTAGAGATTCTAGAAGCTCCTCCCAGGAAGTTGTTCCAACAGCCTCTTCTATCAGTAATGGGAAAACCTCACAAAGGTCAGCTGAGGTTTTCCTTCCCCTATCGGCAGCAGACTGCATATCGGCTGGGGTCCCTTCAAGAATATAGGGTCTGTGTGAGTCTGGGCCACAAAGCAATCTGATTCCTGTTCCGCAGAGCAACTATGCATCCTCCTTGCTCTGCCACACAATAAGACCCTGTAGAAGAGGCTACCAATTTCCCCAAGGAAAATAAAAACCCAAGAGTTAGGTGACAGCACTGGCCATGGAACTGAGGGAAAGCTGTAGTTTGCCCCTAACCAGTGGGTGAGAACAAAGCTGAGTAGATAGAGCATAGGCAGCCTGCGTCCCTGCTGGCCAAAAAATCAAGCCTAGCTTCATTCTGGCCAAGACTTCAGCAGAGGCTCATGGTCAGGACCAGCCGAAGTTAGGGAAGGCGAAACCACAATAAACAATATCTCTAGGTGGCAAACGACTTAGAGACCGAAATCTTACCAGTCCTGGGGACATGCCTCAGAAGCTGGCTTTAGCAGAAAACTGCGTATTCCCTGGGGACTCTTGGAAGAAGTAGGTAGTGGGCAGAGAGGAAGAAGAGAGCCCTGGCCCAAACCAGGCATACATTTTGGTATCCTCTCACCAACTATCCCTGGGGACCTATGGAGGAGAGGAGGAGGGACAATGGTCCAACAGGTCCCCTTCATCAGCCTCACCCGGTCAACCTTCCTCCCCTAGCCTGGGGCCTCAAAATCAGCGGGAATGCAGAGGCACCTGCTGCCACACTGCTCCATCCTCGTAAAAGGGGGACCCTGGGCGGTGCCGCCCTGCGCTCTCGTGCCCCCCTCCTCGCAGGGGCGGGGCGCTCCGGGAGCCGCCGCGCTCCCCGTTTCCCCCTCCCCGCGCTCACCTGGCGCAGGTGCTGCAGCAGCGTCCCCGCCTCCTCCCGCCGACCCTGGCGCACCATCCGCAGCAGCTCCTGGACCATTCCGACGCGCCGATGGTAGGGGGGTAGCCCAGCGCCCGCGCGCCCCGCCTTGTCCCCGGCGCGCAGCAGCAGCGACGCCCAGAAGTCGGGTCTTTCGCGGCGGGGGCCGGGCGTCGCGCCCGGGCTGGCTCTCTCCGTCAGGCTGCCCTTGGTCTGCCGAGTGCCCATCCCGCCGCCCGCCCGGGGCTGTGCGCGCCGGGCCAAGGCCGCGTCCCCCGCCGGCTGCGCGCCTCCCCGGCGGCAACTTTGGGGGAACTGTTGCGCGCGGGAGGCGCGGGGCGGGGGCGGCTGCGGCCCGCGCTCCCCTCGCTCCTCCCTTCTCGCTGCCCCGGCGCGCTCTCCCGGCGCTCGCCGCCAACCCGTCGGCCCCGCCCCGCCTCTCCGGCTGCCCCGCCCTCGCGCCGCCGCCGCCGCGTGTCTCCCTCCCTCCCTCCTCGGCGCCCGCTTCTTCCCGCCGCGCGGCTCTGGGCTGGGGGTGCCCAGCGCCCCCGCCCTGCATTGTCCCTGGTGCAGCGCCCCCTGCCGGCCACCGTGCTGCGCTTTCTGGGGCCCGCGGTGCCCAGGCAAAGGCCGTTGAGGCCATCCTTGAGTTCCCCGACGCTTCCGTGACCGCGCGCGCGGGTGAGGCCCGGGGGTGGTGGTGGTGGTGGGAGGAGATCGGTGCGCCGAGCGAGATGGGGGAAACTTTGGAACTTGGAGACCCTGTTCGCCCCAGTGTCGGGTTTCTCGAGTGGGCTCCGCAGAGAACCAGTACTGCGGATTGTCCGAGGTGCTGCTGGCTCCACGCCCACTGCATGTCTCTTCCCAGGGCCTGGAAAATGTGCATTTCGCTAGTATCCGCAGTGGTTCCTTGGAGCCCTGGTGACTTCCAGAGTGCAGGTCGGTGATGGTGGTTGGTGCACGGACTCAGACCCGGATACTCTGAACTGGTTTTTGTGTACTGTGCATTCTGGTTTCTCTCTCTGCTGAGAGGGCCCGTTAGGTTGCCTTCTCCGGTTGCCTTCTTCCGGGATTTCTGCTGCCAACCCCCAGCTCATGGTGTTTTAATAAGGCCCATTGGGAGGCGTGTGGCTGCCCCGTTCTTAGCTGTAGAAGGGTCAGCGGTTTTGTTAGTAGCTCTTGTTTCTTCAGGTCCCTTTAGGCAAGAGGGCTAGAGTCTACCTCCTGCTGAGCCATATCAGGAAAGCCATGGCTGCTCACTCGCTCTCCCTCCCCTTCTCCCTCTTTTTCCCTTTCTTTCCTACCCCCCCTTTTAAAGACAGGTCATTTTATGTATCCCCAGCTAATCTAGACCTTTCTATGTTGACCAGGCTGGCCTTGAACTCATAGATCCACCTGATTCTGCCTCCTGAGGGTTGGGACTGGAGAGAAGGCTCAGTGGTTAGGAGCACTGAGTGCCCTTCTTGATGGACCCAGGTTGGGTGCCCAGGGCTCACAGGGCAGCTCACAGCTGTCTGCAATTCCAAGATCTGGAATACATGCAGGCAAAACAAATTTTAAACTAACTAATTATTGGACTTTTTGAGACAGGGTTTCTCTGTGTAGCTCTGGCTGTACTGGAACTCACTCTACAGAACAGACTGGCCTCCAACTCAAGAGATCTGCCTGCTCCTGACATTCCCACCCACTCCCCCAACCAAGTGTGAGATTTGGTGCCACCACTGCCTGGCTAAATTTAAGTTTAAAATTTAAATCAATTAAAATTTTATTTTTTTTTTAAAAAATAGGTATGGATATCAAACTCAGGTTCTGTTTGCAATAACTTTAACCAACTGAGCTGTCTCTCAGTCTTGTTGGAAACCTTTTGGAAAAATTATGTAATGACATTTGTTATTCAGGACCGTCCTCAGGGTTTGGCACTAGGGGAAAGAGACCTAGCTTAGTTCTGAGTTTATAGGGAAACAGCCGGTGGTTGTTGATGGATAGAAATGACTATGTGGAAGCAAGTATAAGGGGATTCTGGGGAAACCGGGCTAACAGAATTGCTGAAGACAGAGTGCATCAACGTCCCCTTCAGGCTGGTGGAAAATGAAAAACCTCATCAAACATTGCAGGTGATCAGTCATCCAGAGTTCTTCCTAAACTGACTTGAGAAAACTCTTTGTTGAAACTGGATGCTACAAGGATATGCGTGAATAGGCCTAGAAGAGGGTTCAGGAGTCTGACAAGTTTGGCCAGGCAGAGACTCTTAACCAGTAGATGAACTCTAAGCAGAGGTGTTGTAGAAATGAGAATTCTTTCCCATCTTCCCAGAGATGTCTTCTCTTCTAATCCTGAGTGTCTTGAGGAGGAGGAGGAGGCCTTGCGTCTTCCCAAATTCCTTTTGCACAGCCAACTCTCAGGTGTTCTTTGAGAACACTGCTCTGGCTTCACAACTTAACACAAAATTCAAAACTACTTGTGCGTTTGTGCGCAGAACACACCTGTTGGTGTCTTTTTTTTTTTTTTAAACTTTATTTTATTTATTTATTTGCCTTGGTGTTTTGCCTGGAACTGGAACTTCAGACAGTTGTTAGCTGCCATGTGGGTGCTGGGAATCGAACCTGGGTCCTCTGGAAGAGCAGACGGCGCTCTTAACCGCTGAGCCATCTCTCCAGCCCCCACCTGTTGGTGTCTTGACAGTCCTGTTTGGGGAATACCCATGTGTCTGTCTCTGACCTGCATGACCACTTAGGAAAATAGCTGGGACTGACGGACCCCTGCTGTTGGGGCCCCTTTCAGGAGGGAGTAGATACCACCACCTGGAGATAGATCCTACAGTCAGAATCAGCAGGTTAACTTTGCTTGCAGATGTGTGATTGGGGCAGATGTAGTCTCACCTGGGACCTGAGGTCATTTTTTCTCCTAATCCTCTTCCTGTTTTTTATCTTTCTCCCAGATTTTCTCTTTCTGAGCCTGTACTCTTTCTCTTTAGATCCCCTCCAATTATTAAGAGAGAAGTTGAGCTTGTCCCCACCTGCTCCAGCTACCAGTGCCCCACCCCCTCCCATTTCAGCCACGCGTTTAAGAACGGCCTCATATTCATATTCATTGTAACAGCTTCTTTTCCTCCATTCATTTCTTCTTCCACTACAATCTGGCTTCTGGCCACACCACATCGCTGAAATGTGTCTTGCCAGTGACCTAGTTGCTAAATTCAGTGGCTACTTTCAGTCTTCATCTTACTAAGGCGCAGCATCTGATCCCGTTGCCTACTCTGTTTTGGTTGAACCTACTTTCCCGTCTGGCACGATGACGCACCCCTGTAACGTCGGCACTTGGGAGACTGAGGCAGGAGGATAGAAAATTTGAAGCTACATAGTGAACTTGGACTATAGAGGAAGACTGTTTGAAAAGGAACTAACGGGGATGGGGAGTTTCAGAGAAGAAAAATGACCAGATGTGTTGGGAGGGGGAAGAGACCTTGAATAAGGATATGCAGGGATGGAAAAAAAAAAATTCAGAGGGAAAGATGATCACAAAGAAAATATATGTGTAGCAATCTTATTTGTATTTCCACCCTTGATAAGCCATGCTTATGATTCTTATCCTCTGTATAGTTATTGTTAACTCTTCCGCATTTTAAATTCTTTTTACTGTTTTTTTTTTCTTGATAAATACAAAATAAAGAAGGAAAAAAAAATAAAAAAAAAAAAAGAAAAGGAACTAACTACTCTGTGGATTTTCTCTTGCAGTGCTGGAGACGGAACCCAGAGCCTGTGTGCGGTTTCTTCCCTAGTCCCTTGGAGACTTCTTCTCTGCTTTTTACTTGTTGGCACACAGGCACCCTCTGAATCCTCATTGTAGGCTCTGCCATTTATACTCATGCCTTTCACACCGCACACGCTGATGGCCCTGGTTCTTTCTAGGTTATGAACTAATAACTGAACTTGCCATTGGTTCATGGTTATTGGCAGGTAGAAGACACAGTTAGAGACCTAGGATTTTACTGCTCCAGTGGAACAGGTAGCAGGAGAGTCAGCATATTTGCATACATTCTTCTTGCCTGCAGGGGCAGTGTGATGGGCACAGATGGATGCTTCACATGCAGATGGTTTGTGTCATAGCTCAGAAACATAGAACTTGGGTGGCTGGGGGGGGCATCTACCGCTTATAAATGGAGCAGTAAGTAAGACTGCTCTTCATCTTACAGAGAGATGGTACGTCATCTTCCAAGGTGGCTTGTCATAGGACAACATTGACAAGAGGACCAGGTAAAAAGCCCAGTCTTCCCATTCACAAGATGTGAGAGAGGACCAGGCTTCTGGAGGACTGCCTTTCAGCAGCAGGCCCTTCACCTTCTTCCAGTGAGCGTGTCCTCTCCCATGCCTGCTGCTCAGGGCTCTGCTCTCTGTCAGGGACAGGCCAGAGACCCTGGATCGAGTGTGCGATCCTTCAGTCATCTCCTTCAGTACCTGCACCTGTCTAACCTAGTCTGCTCACACTAATAGTGAAGGCCAACACCAAGACGGGCCGCTCCCCTCTACTGCCGGTTGTTTCTCTGGTTCTCCGTGTGCTGTGCTTTGGGTTCCGTCATTTGCATAGATTGTGCCCCTTGATCATCATTTCAGCAGCAGAGAGGTTTGCTTCGTTTATGGTCCTTATTTTCCAGGTGAAAAAAAACCCGGAATCTTAGCCAGGTTATGTGATTGCCCAGGAGCACACAGACGGTGAGGGGCGGAGCTGGAGAGTTGAACTTAGGTTTGTCTGGAAGTTTGTGTTGTTGGCACTTCATACCATTGGGCTTCCTGATAGACAGCTGCTGCCCATCTGACCCAATTCTCTGTGTTACTCAGCAAGTATCTGAGAGACCCAACTTATAAAGGAAAAAAAGTTCATTTAGGCTCATGATTTTATTTATTTTTGTCTTATTAAAAAAGATTTATTTTATTTTATTTTTTTCTGTGTATTTGCATATAAGTATGTGCACCCAAATGCAGTTGCCCTTGGAGGCCCAAAGAGGGAGGGCATCATATTTCCTGCAGCTGGAGTTAAAGGCGGTTATGAGCTACCAAAGTGGGTGCTGGGAACTAAGCTTGTGTCCTTTGCAAAAGCAGTATGCACTCAGCTGCTGGACATCTCTCTAGCTTCCATTTTTATTTTAAAATATAGTGTGATACATTGTTTGTAATCTAAGAAATAAAGCTTGTCTGAAGATCAGAGGGCTAGAGCCAGCCCCAGGGTTAGCCATAGAGGCCTGGTAGTGGAGGCACACACCTAGCATTCAGGAGACAGAGACCCATCTGGATCTCTGTGAGTTCAAGGCCTGGACTACAGACTAATCCAGTCTAGAAGATAAACAGCCAGGAAGTGGAAGCACACACTTTTAATTCCAGCACTAGGAAGGCTGAGACAGGAAGTGATGTGGCTGGGCAGAAAAAGGAATATAAGGCAGGAGAAGACAGTTTGGTCCTCCACTTCCCTTTGAGGACTCAGGCATTCAGTCTGGGGATAGGGAGACAGAATCTTCCCCTTTCCGCCTGAGGATTCAGTAGTGGTGAGAAGTCTCTCTAGTGGCTTGTTTCTCTGTCTCTCTGATCTTACAGCTTTACCCCAATATCTGGCTCCGGGTTTTTATTATAAAACCAATTAGGATTCATGCAACAAAAATGCATCTTTTTTTCCTTCCAGACAGTGTCTTACTGTGTAGCTCAGCCTTCTGCTTTGGCCTCACAATGCTGGGATTATAGGTGTGAGTCAACACATGCAACAAATTCGTAATTTTAGAGGTTTTTCAGTCCACGGTCAGGAAGACTCAGAGCTTGGCAGCAGCGGCGGGCAGTGCATAGGGGGACAAACCTCACTGTGTGTCTGAGAACTAACGGAGATTGAATTGGTCAGGGTCCTACCGTTCAGTGGCTGTGACCTCTAGGGCCCACCTTTTAATGTTTTCACTGCCTTCAAATAGAGCCACCTAGAGATGTTTGGGGATGTGCAAGATTCAAATGATAGCTCTTTCCTTTCTTCTGGATTTTGATCATCTTTGCTCTGAGCTATGAAGTGTAACATTGATAACCCTGAGGAGCTGTTGTATCCTCTTCGTTCATCACTCACACACCTTCCCAGATGTCACTTTGTGTCTTGATGCTTTATTATCTTTCTGGAATATCCTTTTCCTTAACTCGGCCATCCCCAAGACTCAGGTGTCACCTCCTTCATGTGAGGCCTTCATGCTCACCTTTAGGTGACTCTGTTGGGAGCATTAGCATCTGTTTGCAGCCTTCATCCCCCTCATCAGCTAATGCCTCTTTGTCTTTTAGACTTCACTTGGTGTTGCTTTCTCTGGGGTGGCTTCTAGGATTCTTCTGCCTCCCATTTGCCAAGCTCAGGTGTTCATCTTGAGTGTCTACTGAAGTCCCTCTGCCTGTACCTGATGCTACAGGAATAGGGCTGTCATTAGTGGTGACCCTTGTCCATCAGTGCTTGCACAGTGCTGGGCCTGAAACATGGGAGAGCTTAATAAGTTGTTGACTGCAATCCTGCCTCCTAGTCTGCCATGCTTCCAACAGCTGTGTGTTAGTTTCTTGTTGTGATGGATTTCCTGACAGGCAACTTTAGGGAGAGAGTTTATTTCGGATCAAGTTGAGGTGGAGAGGGTTGGTGATTGGAATGTGAAGTGATTGGCCATATTGTGTTATCATTCAGGAAGGGGATGGAAGGGAGAGAGAGAGAGAGAGAGAGAGAGAGAGAGAGAGAGAGAGAGAGAGGGGCTAATACCTAGCCCACTTTTGTTTGTTTGTTTGTTTTTTATTCTGTCCAGACTTCCAACCCATGGGGTGGTGCTGCGCAGAGATGTGTTTCCTAGGTGATTCGGAATCCTATCAAGTTGATAATGAGGATTAGCCATCTCAAGCTTCCTCCATGTGCTCTTGCTGTGATGGACTGACCCGTACTCCCCACCTTCCCTTCCTGGATGCACTGAGACCCTTTGGAACTGTGAGCCCAAACAAAGCTTTCTCGCTTCAGTTGTTTCTGGCTGGTGTGGTCACAGCAGTGCATACGTAACTGAGATGCTTGGACTGCCAGTCAGCTCTGGTCTGGGACCACTCTAGAGCTAGAGGAACTGGGGTGTATGAGAAAGCCAGTGTGGACTTTCCCCCCCTCAGTCTCAGGATTATTTCTGGACTTAGATGACTTTAATACTGACCTTTCGTGGACATTCGTGCCTCCTCCCTGCGATAACAAAGGCCTTTTCTGTCTTACTTGTCAAACATCTTCTGCTTGATCACATTTTAACCAATCTCTTGAACTCCCTCCTAGGCTCATCTGGGCATTTCCTGGTGAGATCCCGTTTTAGCAAAGAACTCTGCCAAGGTCATTTGTCCAGAACCCTCTGACTTCATTATCTGATTGCTCTCAGGCTCCTTTATTCCGCACCCAGCCCCAGGTGTCGCTTGCTCCTGCTAGCTCGTCTGCAGTAAGAATCCTGTCGGGTGGTTTACCCTCTTTCTTTCCCCATTTCCACTTGGTAATTTTTTATCTGCTGACTCTTCCCCTGTGCAGTGTTGGGGAGGGGGTTGCGCTCCATCTCTCTCTGCACTGAAAGTCTATTGCAGTGGTTCTTAATTTGGGGACACGATCTTTTTTTTTTTTTTTACTTTATTATTTATTTACTTATTTGACTTGGTGTTTGCCTGGAACTGGAACTACAGACAGTTGTTAGCTGCCATGTGGGTGCTGGGAATCGAACCCGGGTCCTCTGGAAGAGCAGACAGTGCTCCTAACCGCTGAGCCATCTCTCCAGCCCTGGGGACACGATCTTAAATACGATTTTCTTTGTGCTGCTCTTACAAGTATTGAACTTTTTTTTTTTTTCATTTTCTCTTTAGAGAAGACTTTTCTAGAGTTTCCATTATTGCATTTCTAGGGTGTCTGTTTACTGTAGCCCAGACATTTAAAATGCTTCAGGATTCTTTACATGTTTTCTCCTTGCTGTGACACAGGTGGTTTAATGAAGGAAGAGGTGGTTCAGTCTGAGGGTGGAGTCTGTGATGGTGGCAGCCATAGGCATGGGGTCACACCACATCTGTAGTCAGGAAGTAGATGGACGTTGGCATGTCACTTGATTGCTCTCTCTCTCTTGATTTTGGCTGAGTGTGACAGTGAATTCCTTTAATCCCAGCACTGGGGAGGCAGAGACAGTTCAAGCCCTCTGTGGTCTAAGCCAGCTACAGCTGCATAATAGAGAGGCCCTGTCTCATTTTTTTTAAAGACAGGGTTTCTCTGTGTAACATCCCTGGATGCCCTGGAACTAGCTCTGTAGACTGGCTGGCCTTGAACCCCCAGAGATCCACTTGCTTCTGCCTCCCAAGTGCTGGTATTAAAGGCACCCTCCACGACCGCCCGACTGATTCTTTTTCTTCTTCTTTTTTATTCAGGCTAGAGCTTTCAGCCCGTGGAATGGTTCCACTCACATTAGGATGAACTTCCAATGTCTGCTAACCCAATCTAGAATCTTTCTCAGAGACAATGCCCAGAGCTTTGTCTTCTTTAGATCCTGGCAAGTTGACAGTCAGTATTAACCACCACAGTTTCTAAAGAAAGGCATATGTCAGGAACGATGTAAACCTCTGTTGGTTAGCTGAAGTTTGGGTAGTCCAAGCCAGTCACTCGTGTGATGTCCTGAGCATCCAGCGCCTCTCTTAACCAGGAATCTAGAAGCCTGAGAATACTTCAGACGTTTGCTGATTAGTTCTGGTGAGCAGGGGAGGGCAAAGAGGGGGAGGGGAGTCAGGGAAGGGTGGGAGAGCTGGCAGCCAAATCTCCAGTGTGCTGTCTCCTCACAGAGCCAGAGGCACATATCCTGAGGTCTGCCTACCTAGTACTGCCAGAGGCTGTAGACAATGATTTCACGCTTCTCTTTCTGCTCTCTAATTGGTTTTTCATTGTTCCACGCATGGCCTGCTTTAATCTAGTTACTCAGTTTGTTCTATAATAGGAGCTCATATACTCACCCTCCAAAACAGAACTGAGCCACAGCAGGTCTGGGATGGTATCATGTAGACCTGGAATGTCTGCCAAAGGCTTGGTCCTAGGCTTGGCTCTCTTAGGAGGTGGTGGACCTGCAATCGGTGAGGCTCGCTGGGAAGCATTAGGTCATTGTGAGCATGCCCTTGAAGGATTTACCCTATCTATCTATTTATCTATTTATCTATTTTACTGCTTTTTTTCATTTCACAGCTGCCATGAGCGGCTTCCTCTATTCCTGCCGTGATGAATTACCTTGACATGGACTCAAAAGCTATGGAGGGGTGGGAGCAATGGCTCAGTGGTTAAGAGTACAGAATGCTCTTATAGAGGATCCCAGTTCGATTTCTATCATCCACATGGCTGCTCACAGCTGTCTATATCTCCAGTCCAAAGGGACCTGATAACCTCTCCTGGCTTCTGAGAGCACAGGCATGCAAGGGATGCACAGATATACATTCAGGCAAAGCATCCACACATATAATATAAATGTAGGAAAAAATATTAAAAGCAGTGGAACCACGGATCATGGGCCTGAATCTCAACTTCCAAAATTATGAGCCCCTCCCTGCAAACACCTGTCATCTTTGTAAGTTGATGACCACGGTATTTTGTGATAGTAACAGAATGTTAACTAATGCTCCACAGGAACTGACATGGAATCATAGATTTCTCTTCCATCCCAGGATTCTGCCTTTCTCCGCTTTACCACACCCTGAATCTGGTGTTTATCAGTCTTTGTTTTCTCTTATATTATTTAAAATTTACTCAAGTGGAAAATTTCAAACATTCAGAGCTCAGGAGACTAGTCTGATCTCGCTTTACCTCACCTTTATTCATTTTCAATGTTTCTATTTTGGTTGTTTGTTTGTGGTGCTGGGTTGAACCTAGGGCTCATTGCTTTCTGGGTGGGTGCTCTGTCCCTGAGTTATATCCCCAGGCTTCTATTTACACTTTTATTTTGAGGTAGTGTTTTGCTAAATTGCTCAGACTGGCCTTGACCTCCTCTGTGACTCAGGTAGGCCTTGAACCTCTGGGGCACAGTGGTTTCTACATCCTTTAGGCAGTTGTGTTCTGTGCAGTGTTTCTAAAGGGTATGTATTTTTGCTTTGGGTTATTTTTAACTTTATAAAAATTCATCTTGCTGTATGAATTTTTTTGTGGAGCAGCTCTTTTCACGCACTGATGTATCAGTGGAACTCTATTGCAGTGTGTCACCAGGGATCATTCACTTTGTGTAATTGCATGCATATGACTTGGCTTGTTTTTTGCTCTGTCACTGATGCCACCCAGTTTGCTTATGGATTTTTGCTGTTGTGAAGAACACTGCTCTTACTATTCTTTTTTTTTTTTTAAGGAAAAGATTTATTTTTAACTTAAATTACATGTAGGTGTGTGTGCCTGCAAGTGGGTATGTACACCTGGGTGCAGGCATAGGGTCGCTAGAACTGGGGCTATAGACTGTTGTGAGCTGCCCTGAGGGGGCTGGGAATTGAACCCGGGTCCTCTGGAAAAGCAGCCATGCTCTTAACTGCTGAGCCATCTCTCCAGCCCCTGAATGCTCACTTTAAAAAACAGAAAAGGGAAAAAAGGAAGAAAAATGTATGGACCAGGAGTGGAATGCTGTGCAGTGAGTTGTATCCCCCCAGCAGTCACAGACTGAAGCTTCAGCCCCCAGTGTGATGCTATTTAGAGAATGACTTTTGGAAAGTAATTAGCTTCCAAGAAGTCTAGAGGTTTGTGCTCTTGAGACCATAGAGCTTGCTGTGTCCCCTCGGGTCTCCAAGGAAGGGACATTTTGAACACAGCAAGGAGGAAGCTGCTAGAAGCTGGAAGAAGCCTTACTAGTGTTCTGTCTTGCAGCCTTTAGATTTCATCCTTCAGAACTGAGGGCTAAATTCCTGGCCTTCTTCCAGCCACCCTGTGGGTTTGTTCTGCTGGCATGAGCAGATGAAGTCAACCGGAGATGTTCTTCATACACCTGCCTGTTTCCTTTTCTGTTGACTATCTGCAGCATTTCCCTGTGACTCTGTTAAATTATTGTGTTATTTTTGGGTCAGAGTAGTAACAAAGTACCACAGTTTTGGTAGATTAAAAAAACAACTTGCCCAGTCATAGTGGCACACACCTTTAGTCCCAGCACTTGGGAGACAGAGATAGTGGATCTCTGTGCGTTTGAGACCAGCCCGGTCTGCATAGTGAGTTCTAGGACAGCCAGAGCTACATAGTAAGACCCCGTCTCAAAGCAACAGTCAAACCAATCAAAAAAAAAAAAAAAAAAAAAACTCAACTAATTCACAACAGCCATAATGCATAACTAACCTAAATTAATTGACAAACTGCTACCTAAAAAATGTCATCTAATCATGCAGGGGAAAAAACTAATTGCAAAAAAATATGATGTGGCCCAGCAAAAGACCAATCAAATTAATTATTGAGCACAATTATCATACTTTGTAATATAAATGACCTTCTGTATTGTTTCAGTCTCATAAAAATGTACAGAGAGGCTGGGTTGTGGCACATGCCTTTAATCCCAGAACCCAAGAGGCAGAGGCAGGTAGGTCAGAGCCACACAGAGAAACCCTGTCTTGAAAAACCAAAAGAAGAAAGTCACATAGGCAGGAGTTTTCAGGTCTGTTTGTAGAGATTTATGCATGTGAGGCTGTAGAATATCAGTTGGTGGGAAGCATTTGGTTCCCACCACTTACATGGTGACTTACAAAAATCTGTCAACTCCAGTTCCGGGGGATTGGATACCCTCTTCTGGCCTCCGCAGGCATTGCAGTTACATGCATAAACCTGCACACAGCCCCATCTATACACATAATTAAAAACAAAAAAATCTTTTAAAATTTTACTTATTCAGATAAATGTCCACTCAGTAGGGATACTTCAGGATTGACATGTGAATCCTTCTCTCACAGAAACTCCAGCAGCTAGATTATTATTATTTTTTATACAGATCTATTTATTTAATATGTATATAGTGTTTTGCTTGCATGCCAGAAGAGGGCATCAGACTCTATTATAGATGGTTGTGAGCCACCTTGTGGTTGCTGGGAATTGAACTCGGGACCTCTGGAAAAGCAGCCAGTGCTTATAACCTCTGAGCCATTTCTCCAGCCTCTAGATTATTTTCTTTCCAGTTGTGCTTCAAATTAATCTCTGTTGATAACGCCTAACACCTTGCATTTCACAATCAAATTGTTTTCCAATAACCACCTTTACTTAGTTTCTAGAACCCTGTGTATTTTTTTAATCCAGAGTTCATTGATACTACAAGCCAAACCCAGACTTTTGTCTCAAAGCTCCCATGGAATGTGAAGGAATCCCCCATCAGCTGCAGCCAAGAGAGCTGTTTAGGAAAGCCATGCACTGCTGTTTGGTGTCTAGAAGACAAAACAAACAATTGGTACCCCAAGCCTTGGCTGGATGTTACTACTTCCTGTTTCCACCAGTTAGTCCATTTCCTGAGAACCTGTTTCTTCACTCTCAACAAGAGCAAGAATTGCTCAGGTGCTGACAAATATTGCCTTGCATTAGGCAAATTATAAAAAAAAAAAAAAAAAAAAAAATCTTGTTTCTATGCAGAAATTTCAGGGAGTCTCTAACAATTAGCTCAGAAAATCTGTTCATTACAGCATGGTAAAACAAAATGTGCAAACAAAAAAGACTTAGTTTCAGTCACAGGGCAAGAGAAATCTTAGAGACCTTAGTGAGGGGTGGCACACGGCACTTCAGGTCACTTCTGTAGTTGTCACATGGCCATACTAAATTACAAAGGAGGCAGTGTTTCTTTGCAAGTTGTTCAGGCTTTGTTAAGCAGTGCAGTATCTCCAGGGATGTTTCTCATCCTGGGAATAACACATCTGAGATTTCCTGGACCTGTCACGCATTCCTCTCTGGATCTTGAAGTCAGCACCTCTGCTATTCTGTCAGTAATTTTGTGAGCAAAAACTAACAGCAATCTCCTGAGCTTTGTAAGTGATAAATAAGCTGAGCATGCTATTTCAGTACATTTAACATCTAGTTGACAGATACCCTCACTATTTCTTTCTTACTCAGAACAATTGTTTTTAGTTGGGGGAGTAAGTTTGTGCCCAAGGTTTCCAAACTTTTTTTCCCAAATTAAATAGTAAGTGAAAAAGTCACCAAGGTGGAGTTTTTGCCCTGTTTATAGAGAACTATGAACATGGGGCTGTAACCATCAGATGTGGGGCTGGAGAGATAATCCAGTGGCTAGAGCACTTGACGCTCTTGTAGAGATCTCAGATTTTCTCAGAGCCCACATGTGGCTCACAACCTTCTATAATTTCCATTACATTTTCTAATGTTTAGAGACATTAAAACATTTTGCTGCATTTATTTATGTGTGTTGCTATGATGTCTGTATAGAGAGATTTCCTTTTTCTGTTTTGAAACAGGGTCTCTATTTATCTCTGGTTGTCCTATGTAGAACAGGCTGGCCTTGAACTCACAGAGATTCACCTGCTTCTGTCTCCTGAGTGCTGAGATTAAAGGTATGTGCCATCTTGCCAAGCTGACAAAACATTTTTTTATTGTTATGACTGGGGTTGGGGTACTACTGGCATCAGATTTGTAGAAGGCAGAGATGCATCCTACTGTGCATTGTATACCCTTCTCTCTCTAAAATAAAATAAAAAGGAACTCTGCAGTCTAATATGTCAGTGGTATCAAAATTAAAAAGCCTTGATTTGGGAGCTGCAGAGTTGGTTACAAGGTTAAGAGAACTTGTTGCTCTTTCAAAGGACCCAGGTTCAGTTCCCAGAACCCACATGGTGGCTCAAAGCCACCTGTCAACTCTACTTTCAGGATATCTGACATCATCTTCTGCTCTCCATGGGCCCTAGGTGTGCACGAAGTTCATACATACACACACACACTCAGACACTCACACACACAATAAAGAAACAAACAAATAAAAAAAAAGCCTGACACAGAATTGACAGTTACAGTGGAGTGCAAAACCAGTATGTACCCCAGTCTTCTTTGCAGTGTGGCCCTGTGACTGGTTCTCATCAATAGTATATGATCTAAAATGAAACTCGCTACTCCCTCTAAGGATTTATTCTCTTTCTCTTTCTTCTGACAACATGAAGATGATAACTAAGCCCTGAGGGAGAAGCCACAGTTGGAGCCTGAACTGCTGAGTCACCATCTAGGGCAGTTCCCATCCACTGGAAATATAGGCAGCATTTAAAAAAATTATTTTATAGTACTACTGTGTGTGTGTGATGTGTATGTGTGTGCTGGTTACATGTGCTACAGCATACATATGGAGATCAGAGGACAACTTTTGGGAGTTGATTCTTCATTCTTTTTGTTGAGGTGGGATCTCACATCTTACATCCTTCTGTGTATTCTAGGCTAGTTGGCCCTCAAGCTTATAGGCCTCCGTCTTGCCATAGGAGTTCTGGAACTATAATGTGTGCTACTGAATCTGACTTAAAAACAAGCTGGGTGGTGGTGGTGGTGGTGCACACCTTTAATCCCAGCCCTTAGGAGGCAGGAGCAGGTGAATCTCTGAATTCAAGGCCAGATTGGTTTACAGAGCATGTTCTAGAACAGCCAGAGCTACCCAGAGAAACGCTGTCTTTTCCAAAAAACAAAATAGGGCTTAAAAAAAAAAGAAAAGAAAAAGAAAGAAAAGAATGCAAGTTATCGGGGGCTGGAGAGATGGCTCAGCGGTTAAGAGCACCGTCTGCTCTTCCAGAGGACCCGGGTTCGATTCCCAGCACCCACATGGCAGCTAACAACTGTCTGTAGTTCCAGTTCCAGGCAAACACCAAGGCAAATAAATAAATAACGAATAAATAAAGTTTTAAAAAAAAAAAGAATGCAAGTTATCTTTGTCCCTAAGGTTAGCAGAGGGTCATTTCCAAACTTACCATCTTTGTGATCTGGTTACATCATCAAGTTGGTCAACTTGATTGAGCCACAGGATATCCAGATGTTTGTTCTGCCTGTTTCTGTGCTATGGTTGGGCTTGCAGTCTTTCCGGTAAGACTCGTGTGTTAAAGGCTTGGTTGCAGCCTGTGGCGCCATGGAGAAGTCAGAGATCATTTCAGATGGGTGGTGCGGTATTTGTAATCTCAATACCCAGGAAGCTGAGGCAGGAGGATTGCCACAAATGTGAGGTCAACCTGGGCTACATAGTGAGACACTGTCTGAAATACCCAGAAAGAGGCAAAGAGGTGGGCCTAGTGGGGGCCGTCAAGTCAGTGGGGGTATGTCCTTAATCCTTTCTCTCTCTTTGCTTCCTAGTGGCCAGGGGCTCAACACCCCTGTTCTGCTAAGTGCTTACATCATGATGCTGCTCCAGTCCTGAAGCAATAAGGCCCAATGAACATGGAAACTTTGAAACTGTGCACCAGGACAAATCTTTCCTGTTTCTAAGATATTCATCTCCGTGTGGAAGGATAGCTCTGGGACTGCCACTCCTTCCTAATCATGGTGCTGTGGCTGTGGAAGGGGCTGGTAGGCGTTGGCCTCTTTGCCCTCACCCATGCTGCCTTTTCAGCTGCGCAGCATCATTCTCATATGCGACTGACAGAAAAGGAGTCTGAATCGCTGCCAACAGATATAGTTCTCCAGACACTTTTGGCCTTTGCAGTTACCTGTTACGGCATAGTTCATACTGCAGGAGAGTTTAAAGACAGAGATGCCACGTCAGAACTAAAGAATAAGACGTTTGACACCTTAAGGAATCGCCCATCTTTTTATGTGTTTCGTCATCCTGGTCGTGGACCATTCCAGCCTTCAGATACAGCACGTTCTCCAAACATCAGTTCATCATCTTCAGACATATTGCTGAAGTTTTGAAAGCTCAAATCACTGCGTTGCTCAACTTTTTACAAATTCAGTAATGGGACTGAAGCAAGATTAAGTACTGGGATTTGGAATGTGAAACACCCCCTACACATCAGTACTTTTATTGATATTTCAGACTTAATTAAAAAACAACTCTAGGGGGCTGGAGAGATGGCTCAGCGGTTGGGAGCACCGTCTGCTCTTCCAGAGGACCGGGGTTCGATTCCCAGCACCCACATGGCAGCTAACAACCGTCTGTAGTTCCGGTTCCAGGCAAACACCAAGGCAAATAAATAAATAAATAAAGTTTAAAAAAAAACAAAAACAACAAAAAAAAAAAACAACTCTAACCCAAAACAAACAGACAAACAAAAAAAAGCAAAAGATGTTTATCTTGAGTGTCCTGACACAGCTGTAGGGAGCTGATGAACTGTGAAGATGTTTTTGCATGAGGCAAACATTTGAATCTCAGTCTGAGTAAACAAGAGTGCCCTGGATAATGCAAGTGGACCTAACCTAGTCCAGAGGCTGAACAGAACACAGATGCTTAGTAAGGAGAGCATGCTCCTGCATTCTTGAGCCGAGACATGGATATTTCCCTGGCTTTGGCTCCTAAATCATTAACCCTTCTTGCATGTTGAACCTGCTGCCTCTCCAACCTGCATGTAGGCTCCCTTGGGCTCTGCTTGCTGACTACACTCTTGGGGGACTTTTCACAGTGGAGGTCCAATTCTTCATGATGACTGTCGACACAGGCTCCTCCCAGGCTCTCAGACTGATGATCTGGAGGCAGCTGTGAGCCCTAAGCTCAAAGATGATGGTGATTTTCCATGCTCTGTGAAGAGGTCTAACTGTGAAGGAGAGAGAGAGGTCAGCAGATAAGCTGTGGAGAGAGCCTTGCCTCTGCCAATCTGAATATGCCTCTGGCCAGTTCCATGTGTCACGGGGTCTGGTTAACGCTCACTTCTCTTTTGTGGTTCCATGTGAGATTCTGCCATTTGCAAACATGTTAGGGTTTGTCAGAGGGCAAGGTGCATGTGTTTGTGTAAAACTGTCACTTCGTGTCTACAGAGGATTGATTCTACAACCATCTACAGGAACAAAAATCCTCCGATGCTCAAGTACTTTTTAGAGAATGACACAGTATTTGCATATATTCTATGCCTACCCTTCCATGTATGTTTAGTCATCTTTAGATTACATATAATACCTAATACCATGTAAATTCTGTAAAGAGTTTAGAGAATAATAATGATAAAAAATGTCTTGTCTGCATATGTTCAGTACAGATGGAATTTTTTTGGGGGGGGTTAGTGGTTGGTAGTGTCTGTGCTTAGTTTTATACTTGTTCTTTTGGTCTACTTCTACAAGAATGTCACCTCCTTGAGGGCCTGTTTGTCTTGGGTTTCTTCATGACCATCATGGTGCTTGATGTGCCTTTGCTTGTGGTATGTTGGAGAGAGAAGGGGTGTGTGTGTGTGTGTGTGTGTGTGTGTGAGAGAGAGAGAGAGAGAGAGAGAGAGAGAGAGAGAGAGACTGTGGGAATGGTGCAAATCTTTCAAAACTCAAAGCCATTGCTAGTGACATACCTCCATGTAGCCAGAAGTTTCTGGCCTGGCCTCACCCCAAAGTTCGGATCCACAGTCCTGGTCCTGCAGCCTCTTAGTCCCAAATAATCACATAAAGATTTATATTAATTATGAACTGTTTGGTCTATGGCTCAGGCTCATTACCAATAGCTCTTACAACTTAAATCATTTATATTTATCTATGTATTGCCATGTGGCTCTGTGGCTTTACCTGTGTCCCATTACACCTTGCTTTCCAGGTGGTAGCCTTCAGAGTCTCTTCCTGACTCTACCCTCCCTGGGTATATACATGGGTATATTTTTTCTCCATTTCTATGTGTAGTGTGATGGTGCTTACTCTTGCAATAGGCTGCAACTGAAATTGTCACCATTTCTGACTGTGTCTGTGGTGTGATGAGCCGTAACTGAAATTGTAAGCCACATCACACATTCTCTCCTTAGTTGCCTTTTGTCAGGAAGTTTTCTCATAGCAACAGAAATGAGGCTGGAATACTTGGATGGTTTCTTAGGGTTGTAATCACATGCTGCAGACTGAGTGACAAGATTTGGGAACTAGTTTCCTATAACTCTGGAGACTTGGAGTCAAGATGAAGGAGTTGGCTTGGGTGCCTTCCTTCCAGGGACTCTATTTGGCTGGTAGGTGGATGTCTCCTTGTATCTTCATGTAGCCCTCTATTGTGTATTTCTATCCTGTCGTTCTCTTCATAAGGATCATCCTACCCTTACCACTGACCTCGTTTTAGCGTAATTACGTCTTTAAAGACACTCATAATCTTAGGTAGGTTCTAGGGATTGGAATACAACATGTAATTTTGGGGGGACTTCTGTTCAGCCTTGACCTCCCCAAATAATTATTCATCCCATTGTCACAGCCACGGATGTCCTCTTTCCCACATCAACTGTAAGTTCAGTATCTCATCTAAATCATGTTGGATAAACTCCAAGTATGAATCTTCCTGAGTGAAAGTTTCTCTCTAGTACTTGTGAAATTAGACCACAGGTTAGATGCTTCTGAAATAAACTAGTGGGGGCAAACATGACCTAGGAAAGGGGAACAGAGAAAGGTCACACGTTGGGACCCCCTAAACGGATGAATCTTGTGGAGTTCAGATTCTGTCCACAACACCTTACCCTTAGTGAGCCTGGAAAATGGCACCCACAATTGAATACCTAAGTGGTTTGGCTTGGGACTCCTTTCCTTCTTCATGTTTTTATGAACCCATATTCCCCTCCACCAAAATCCCCAGTATATTTAATTTCACCTATTAGATTGTGTGGCTGTCTCCTCTCCCAACACCTGACACATAGGTATGCTTTCAGAGCACACTGGTTCTCCTTGTCCACTGGGAACATATCCAAGAGTAGATGTCTGCAAAGTACTGAATGCATAAAAAAAAATTTTTTTTTCCAGTCTGGTAACCCAGACAGCCATTAAGAGATTGGCAGGTGGGGAGCATATACTGCATGGATACTCAAGATAAAGAGAAAAGTTACATGATGCCAGCACTAGATTTTATGACGTTCAAAACAGCATACTGTTTAAAACTTACCCACTGTTTCTAGAAGCTTCCCTTTAACATTTTTTTTTAACTTTTAACTTAATTTTATTTTTTTAGATTGCAATCAGCAGTAGGTAACTAAGACCATGGAAATAAAACCTTGATGGGTGGGGGGGTACTGTTCTATGTACTTCCATAAATAAACCCCATGGAAGGGGGCCTTTGTTTTGTACAGTTATGTATCTGTAGAACCCAAAATAGTGCCTGCTACATAGCAAGTAGTCCCCAAATATTTACTGAATTTGCAAGTGAATATAAATAGACATACACTACCAAGCATTTATCATATATATATATTCTAGATTCTTGAGTTTTGAGCAGCCTACAAATCTGTTGTTTTTCCAACTAAGCTCAGGATAATATTAATGTTCTCCTCCTGAATGGCCAGATACCAGCTGAGCAACTGTCACATGCCTTTGGGTTCCCCAGATGACTCACAGGAGAGCTTTGTTTGAGAGGAATGGGATGAAGTGACAGTTGACAAAAATAACTGTGGGTCCTCGAAGGCAGCATTGAGCTTTATCAGTGAAGGGAACAATAGAGGTGAATGGAAAGGCTTCTCCAAGGCAGGGCAAGAGAGCTGTCATCCTAGTGCTGTGGGTTAGCAGCTGCTCACATGTTCAAAGGGCTAGGCTGAGTTAGGATATGTGACCTAAAATCACTGTTGTTTCTAAGAAATCATCTGCTTCTCTTAGATGAGAGCATTTCTTATAAACAATGAAGGAAGCAGATGGGAGGGGTGCATTGCGAAGGCGGTAATTCCATGTGTTTGTCTTTTTCTTCTTATAAAAGGCTTTCCCAGCAGGCATAGTGGCACACACCTGTGATCCCAGCATTGAGCAAGCAAAAGCTGGAGGATCCTTACAGGCTGTGAAGCCAGCCTGGTCTTCACAGTGAGTTCAAGGCCAGCCATATCTACACAGGAACATAATGCTTCTGTCCCTACCCATACACAGCTTTCCCAGATGTATTTTCTTTTGTTAACCTTGCCCACTATGAGAGAAGGCACCTTTACAGAAGGGACATTCTGAAAGAATCTCAGACTTGCTTCCTTGCCATATTCTGTGTGGTGGAAGACTGCTGGCATCAGCACTGTATTGGCATGAAAGTGATGTGCAAATTCTGGGCTTTGCCTAGATCTACTTGATTAAACTGGGGTAGCCCAGGAGTCTGTTATATAAGACTAGGTGATCCAAGTACTGTATCCAACTTTGAGAACCCTTGGATTGGGGCTCACAGGAGGCAAAATACAAACCTTGAGTGAGAACCTGGGGATATCCAGTCCTATTCTTCACTGAAGTCCTGGTGTTTAGAGCTGACATTTTCTCCCAGGACAATCCATTATGTTATCTATGTTATTTCCCTTCACACCTATGAAGCCCAGTGAGGTCTGTTACATCGGCAGCTGCTCTTATGTCTCCCCTCAATCCATGCTGGCCTTTATTCCTTAGACATTGTGAGCTGTCTTCTGTGTCTGGGCTTTTGTATGTGTTTCCTCTATTAGAAGTTACCATGGCTCCTGGCTTGGTATTTCCCACATTGAGTCTTCCTTGGTCCTGGTGGATCTGTTTATCCTCAGCATGACAATTTACGATTTTTGAAGTCACTTTGGTGAGCAGGAGGTAAACGGCTGGAGAGCAGCATTCTGCCTTTCTTACCACTGCTGTTTTCTGAGCCAACCCTGGGGCTTAGCATACATAGATCCTCGGCAAACATTTATTCAATAAATAAACCATGAACAAGAGGAAGTTTGGTAGAAGGAAAGAGTGATTTCCTCCATTCCTGATTCCTGAGCAGGCTCTCAGGAGGGAAGCGGGGAAGGGGGTTGACTGTTTTTGCATCCTTCGTGTAAATGCAATCCTGTCCCATAACTGGCTTATTTTTCTTAGCACAATGTCCTCAAGTTCTATCCACGTAGCGTCTGACAGGATTTCCTTAGTTGTAAAACCTGCAGGCCCTTATGTGTGTCTGCATACCACACCGGTCTCTGCATGCTTCTGTTGGTGGATACCTGAGGTGCCCCTTTATTTTGACTGGTGTAAATAAACATGGGCTTGCAAATACCTCGGTAACTAGGACGAGAAGCCCAGTAAGTCCTACCAGTGCAGTGGGTACCTTGTTTTCTCCCCCCCTCCTTCCTCTTCATTTTTATTTATTTATTTATTTTAATTTTTGAGACAAGGTTTCTCTGAACAGCTCTGACTGTCCTGGAACTCACTTTGTAGACCAGTCTGGCCTCAAACTTGGAGATCCGCTCGCCTCTACCTCCCAAGGGCTGGGATTAAAGGCGTGTATCATCACCGCCCAGCCATTTAAATCTATTCTTTTATTGTTATTATTATTATTATGAACAAAGAAGTCACACTTTCTATCCTTGTATATCCTTATTCAAGGTCCCTTCCCCGTCCCACCACATCAGGACATTCTCTCTTCTCCACAACTCCCCATCCCCTCCCTGGGCAGGCGGCAGGCAGTCCCACGGTCCCACTGCCCCAATATTGCTTAGTTCAGCCTCCACTCCTGGCAGCTCCAGTTTTCTCCCCACAACTTCAAGACTGAGTCAGGTGTTCCTCTGGGGGGAGTGGGTTAAATCTATTCTTAATTCAAAGCGCTCCCTAGTGTTTTCCCTTCCCAAACCTGCCGGTGATCTTTACAGGTCCCACACCCTTGCCCCTCCCACCTGCCTCTCCTTCCCCTGCTGGAGACGGACTCAGCCTCTCATATGCTGAGCTACACTCCCAGCCTCTCTTTCCACGAGTATATGTGTGTGGAGTGTCGAAGTATGTGTGTGCATGTAGGTCAGGGGTTGGTCCCTAGGATATTCCTTGATTGCTTTATTTACTCAGGCAGGTACCCTCACTGAGTCTAAAGCTTGTTGGACTGACCAGCTTCTCTGGATGGTTTCTTTGTGCTGTGACTACGGTGGCCACCATACCTGTGGGCTTTTGTGTAGGTTCTGGAAATCCAAACACTGGTCCTCACACTTGCACACAGATAAAGTCCTTTATCTGCTGTCAGCTCCAAGTCCTCTGCATTTTTAATGCTATCGGTGCCTGTAAGTATGAAGCAGCATTTCATTGTGGATTGCACTTGCATTTCCCTAATGAGAAGTGATATTGGAGCTTTTCAGAGAGCCTCTGCCTCTGTCTCTCTGTCTCTGTTCCCCTCCCTCCCTCTCTCCCTCCCTCTCTCCCACCCTTCTCTCTCCCCCATTCTTCCTTGTGTGTGCACATGTGGAACAGAGGTGCAGACTGAGTGTTGTCCTCTGTCACCTATACCTTATTTCTCTGCAACAGCATCTTTCACTGAGCCTCAAGCTTGCTGATTTTTCTTGATTGATGGTCTAGAAAGCCCAGGGAATTAATCCTCCTGTCTCACCTTCTGGTTCTGGGATTACAGATGCACATTGCCATGCTACCACAACCTCGCATTCATTTAAAAAACAAGACAAAACAAAACAAAAACAAAAGCCACAAATGCTGGAGGTGGAATTCAGGTCCTCGTGTTGGTACAGTAAGCCTGTCACCAATGTCACCCAAGCCCTGCTCATTGTCTATTTTTTTGAGGGGTGAGAAATGTTTATTCAAATCATTTGGTCTCTCCAGTTTTCTTTACTTTTTCAGACAGGGTCTCACTGTGTGCTGTGGCTGGCCTGAAATTCATTAGGTATATCAGGCTTGCCTCTAATTCTCAAGGGCCATGGGAGGCTGGAGAAAATCTTATTCGCATCTCTGGAAGATGGCCCTCTGCATAGGAAGAGAAGAGCTGGGAGGCAGGGGCCAGCATCTGCTAGTTTCTCTCCTGCTTCAACCAGCTAGGGAGCTGTGCCCCAACCCCATCTCTTTCTCTCTCAAAATTGAATATTTACCATAAGAAATAATTTGCACAGGTGTTGGAAGACCCGAAGAGGCAAACCTGCTGAATAGCCAGTCGTAGGACAGCAAGGAGCCATGAGAATGAAAGAACGGAGCGGAGGTGCCAAACCTCAGAGAGGTCCTGTAGGGCGAAGGTCATCTGGTGATCCAGAGGAGCAGAGGGTCTTCTATGTCACCTGTGCTCCAGAGTCCTCTCAGAAGATGGAGTCCAGGAACATTTGCTGAAGCCACTCACTGTTCCTGGCCTCAGTGACACCGATGATGGAGTTGTATACACATGAAGCCTGGCAGGGTGGCACATTCCTTTGATCCAGTACTCCAGGCAGGGTGGTGCATGCCTTTAATCTCAGCACTCAGGAGGCAGAGGCAGGTGGATCTCTGTGAGTTCCAGGACAGCCTGGTCTACAGCCACAGCTACACAGAGAAATTCTGTCTTGAAACATGAGGAAGAAGTTATTAGGATTCACCAGAATGGCACCTAAATCCACACTAGAGTTTCCTGTATTTCAGAACCTAGGCTCTGTTTGTATGCTTGCTTTCTGCTGTATCTATTCCCAAACTTCCCTGGGGGCCTAGTGAAAAGGTTGAACAGCCTTTGTAGCATGGGACAGGCTGCTTTTTTGAAACCCAGTTTCTTATACCCAATGGCGGTATTATTATCATCACTACTATCATTTTTTTTTTTTTTTTGAGATCAAGTTTTATGTAGCCCAGGCTAGCTTTGAATTTGCTGTGTAGTTGAGGATGACACTGAACTCCTGATTCTTCTGTTTCGGCCTTGTGAATGCTGGGATCACAGGTGTGTGCCACCATACCTAGATGCCCTGTAGTCTTGAGGAGACAGATCAACAAGGTGGGGTTATGGAGCATGTAAAGGGGGATCGTCACCTCTGCCACAGTGACCACCAAAGGACATCTGCTCAGCGCCAATCATTCCCTTCCCAAGATCTTTTGTTGTCTTTCACACTGGTGTTGCCCTAATTGTACTTCAGGACACAACCCTTGGGCATCTCAGTGGAGCCTCCATGGATGTGAACCGCTCTCCTGAGAGTCTGAAAGCACAGTTAAAGAGGAAGTTAGGGGGCTGGAGAGATGGCTCAGCGGTTAAGAGCGCCGTCTGCTCTTCCAGAGGACCCGGGTTCGATTCCCAGCACCCACATGGCAGCTAACAACTGTCTGTAGTTCCAGTTCCAGGCAAACACTAAGGCAAATAAATAAATAAATAAAGTTTGAAAAAAAAAAAAAAAAAAAAAAAAAAAAAAAAAAAAAAAAAATTTAAAAAAAAAAAAAAAAAAAAAAAAAAAAAAAAAAAAAAGAGGAAGTTAGGACATTGTTGTTGAGACTGCCCGTGGACAGTGCAGTGCCGAGAGGGTGGAGGATTTGCTGGGCATCATCTCCTGCCATCTGGTGGATGGATAAGAGGATTATGAGCAGACCCAGTGGGCAGATGCCCACGAGAAAAGAATATTTTCAGGGGAGGAAAGAGGAAGGGCATTGAATGCAGCACCACTCGGCCGAGGCCTAATCCTGGGTGACTTGCTCCCTGTTGATTCAGCTGCCTAATCAGTATTGCACAGAAATCTGTGAGTTCTGGCATCCGCACGATCTCTATCACCATCCTCCAACTGTGTTACCAGCTGCAAATTCCATCAGAGGCTGGCCTTTCGAAATGTAAAAGTCCAGATTTCACACACATTCATTCATTTGTTTAGTTGTACCTCATTCTGGATATTATGATGAATTTGTCTCTGTCTTGCTCTGTGCCACCCAGGACATGAACCATCCCTTTGTCTAGTGATCTGTGTGAACATACGTTAGCGGCCATTCTTGTTGTCACAGTGACTGCTCTGGTCACACAGGCTTGTGTTCCAGTTGCCTATAGTTTCCTCAACAATGTTCTTGAAGTGTAACACTAGGGATGCTGACAATTTTGTTATTGTCCATCTATCTTACTGTTGTTAGTCTCTTTCAGGGTCTGATTTGTAAACAGAACTGTGTGCTAAGTGTGTGTAGAAAAAGCATGGTGCCTTCTGTTTTGAGCCCCCACTGTGGGTCTCGGAAGATTGCCCCTCAGATGAGGGGGGCAACTGCATGCATGAAGAATAGTCCCTGGCTGACTTGTGACATCACAGATGAGGTGGATGCAAAGACCCTCTCTGGGAATGTGTCCTCTGTTCTGTGTAGATTGGGAGGAAAGGTCTGCTTGAGCTCATGCTTTCAGAGCTGTCCATGGTCTACTCGCTCTTTGCTTCGGGGTCTGTGGTAAATGTTGCAGGAACTTTCCCTGGGGAGATATAAACAAATGCTTTCTTACTCCAAACAAAGTCCCAATGACCAACCACCAAAGGGATGGTTCTATCCAGGTCCACACCAGTGAATCCATAAGTTTATTTGTTTTATAGAGTCACAGGTGAGAAGTTACTAACAGGAGTATGTGTGGGTGACTCCAAAACAGCTGTAATACCAAAACATCTCATCCTAGCATGGAGAATGACTTATATCATCTGCTGTATTTACGTCATGGCCCGTGACAGAGTCTCCCTTTAAATAACCTTCCACACTTGGTGTACACCAGCACTTCCCAAGACTAGCGAGCGTACCTGTGAGCAGGTGCAGAAGGGAGTGGATGCAACGTCAGATGGGAGTCCAGTGACCCTCCTCCTCACCTGGTTTTATGAGGGAAGGGAACAGGCCTGATTCTGAGGGTCTCCTGTGAGTAGTCACAGTTGCTCCAATGGAGATAGTAGTAACTATTAGAGTCAGAGGAAAGCATCCCCCAGCAGGACAGAGCAAAGCTGATCATGTCCCAGAAGCCAGAAAAACAAAAGGAAGTGAAGAAGGTTTGGCCTCCCAATTTCAAGGACAGGCCTCAAGTGACCTAATTTCCTCTCACATGGCTCTAACTTTTAAAGGCTCCATTACTCCCTAATAACACCATACACTGGCACTAACACATGAGCCTTTGGGGATACTTCAGATCTAAACTATAGCACCTACTGAAAACCCTCCATCAAATAGAAACTCCCTGGTCATCTCTTTCTCTAGCCTCTGGTAATTATCTTTATTTCTGTAAATATCTATTTATGTATTTATTATATATACAGTGTTCTGCATGTATGTTCACATGCCAGAAGAGAGCATCAGGTTTCATTATAGATGGTTGTGAGCCACCATGTGGTTGCTGGGAATTGAACTCAGGACTTCTGGAAGAACAGTGCTCTTAACTTCTGGGTCATCTCTCTAACCCTTAGTTTGGTTTTTCAAGACAGAGTTTCTTTGTGTAATTCTGGTTATCCTGGAACTCACTTTGTAGACCAAGCTGAACTCAGACTCACAGAGATCTGCCTGCCTCTGCCTCCTGAGTACTGGGATTTAAGGGCATTTGACACCACCTCCAGCTTGTTCAAGTCTTAACACCTGAGGGAATATAAACCAGACGGAGTTAGCTTGCCTGTGGCCAGAGAGCCAAACAGTAAGAGAGCAAGAGCGAATGGAAACCCAGTTCACATCACAGGATGGTTGTAATGGCTTAGGGGTCGCCAGGGGTGAGGAAGCTGGGACTGTCATTGCTGGTGAGTGAGAAAATGGTGCAGCTGCTGTGGAGAACAGGCTGGCAGCCCCTCAGTTAAGTGTAGAGTCAGCCCTGCCCCAGCAATTCCATTCCTAGGCATTTATGCTCCTCCCTGAAATAAAAACAAAAATTCTAAAACCGAAACAAAACAAATTGACTGAACTTTCCTGACAGTTCAAGTCACAATTAAAGGGCAGAAAGAGTCTAGAAACTCCAGGATGGACGGGTAGAGTGTGGCACATCCCCATGGTGGCTGTCACTCAACAACAGAAGAGAAGGAGGAACCAGCATGTGTTACAGTGCAGGTGAACCCCCAAAGAGGTCTTTCTGTGTAATTCCATTCACATGATGTATCCACAATAGCTAAGCCTACAGACAGAGAGCAGATTAGTGGCCACAGGAGCTGGAGAATGGAGGGCTGGGAAGTGACCAGTGTGTATGAGGCTTCTTACAGGGAATGACAATGTGGAACTAGATGGTGGAGAGGGTTTTTTGTTTTGTTTTGTTTTAGATTTATTTATTATATATACAGTGTTCTGTGTGCATGTATGCCTGCAGGCCAGAAGAAGGCATCAGATCTCATTGTGAATGGTTGTGAGCCACCATCTAGTTGCTGGGTTTTTCTTTGTAGCCCTGGCTGTCCTGGAGCTCAGTCTGTAGACTAGGATGACCTTGAACATAGAGATCTACCTGTCTCTACCTCCTGAGTGCTGGGATTTAAGGGCATTTGCCACCACTGCTGGTTTGTTCATGTCTTAACACATAAACACATGAGGAAATATAAACCAGAGGGAGTTAGCTTGCCTGTGGCCAACTCAGGACCCCTGGAAGTGTAGCCAGTGTGCTCTTAACCACTGAGTCATCTCTTCAGTCATGTATGACATTCTTAAGATGAACACACACACACACACACACACACACACACACACACACACACACACGGTGGGGGCGGTGGCTTTGCGGGTGTAATGGTTAAAAGAGGTGTTCTTGATTCAAGTGAACCCTTCCCCAGCAGCTGTGTCATTTCAAGATCAGGAAGACGGGCACAGAGACACCATAGGAAAAGGTCACATGGGAAAGCAAAGATCAGAGCACTGTGCCAACAAAGGAACACTCAGGTCCACTGGCAGACCTAGGTCTGCTGGAGAGAGCAGGGAGGAGACGTCTCTCAGAACCTCCAGAGGAAGCAGGTCTGCTGACATTGTCACCAAGGGAGAATACATTTGTATTGTTTTAAACCACCTGTGTGTCGGTTTTTTTTTTGTTTTTTTTTTTTTGTTTTTTTTGTAAATCCCCTACCATACTAATACAATCATTAGTGAAACTGAAAAGCAGACAGAGAGGCCCATAGCAGCTGCACTAACATGCCTTATCACCCTCGGCAGCCCTAATGCCAGTTAAGGGAAACCCACCTTAACAGTATGGAATGTAGGCTCCCATGGGCTCCTAATGGTAGATGCTGAGACCTCCTACTCTTGGCTATTAGATCACTCTGTGTGTGTGTGTGTGTGTGTGTGTGTGTGTGTGTGTGTGTGTGTGTATCTGTATTTGTAATACTTGACTGTTTAAGTAGAGAAAGCGGAAGTATGACAAAATGTTAACCTCTGTTAATATGTATGACAGTCATGTAGGTGTTGTGTTTCCTGTAGGTTTTGAAATGTGTGAAATGCTCTAATCAAAATTATATTAAAAAATCATTCAAACAGAATAAAGAAATGGCTCACTGGGTTTAAGTTATTCTGTGGAATTTCTTCTGATAACAGTTTTCAGGTAACATTCCTGCCAAGAAGCTTGTAATGATTCATAATGAAACTCATTATTTTATATGCTAACAAAAACCTGAAAAGAAAAAAGAAGCTGGGTTTGATGGCTCACATATGTAAGCACGGCACTTGAGAAGCTGAGGCAAGGGGGTTACTTTGAGTTCTAGCCCTGATGGACTAGAGAATGAGACCCTATCTCTAAAAACAAAACCACCAAAAATATTCAATAATTCTCTCTCTCTCTCTCTCTCTCTCTCTCTCTCTCTCTCTCTCTCTCTCCCTCTCTCTGTTCTGGGACTTACTCTGTAGACCATGCTGGCCTTGAACTCATAGAGATCCACCTCCCTTTGCCTCCTGAGTGTTAGGATCTTTTCAAAGATGTGTACCACCACTGCCTGACCTTAATTTTATTTTTTAACTATCTTAAAAGATAGTGGATTTTCTTCTTGCTTTATCACATACATGTTGGTTTGCCCTCACCTTCCCGATGCTGGTATTGCCCCTTCTACTTTTATGCGATGTGTTTTATCAGCACCCAAAAGCCTCCTTTTCTCCCCCTTGTGAATACCTTTCAGATTTTCCGGCTTCTACCCACACTCATGCTCACACAGATACTCCTTTAATCCCAGCATGCAGGAGACAGACAGGCAGATCTCTGTGAGCTTGCTGCTAGCCTGGTCAGAGGGAGTTCTAAGACAGCCAGAGATATGCATAGAGAAACCATGTCTTGAAACACCCTGACCCCAAAAAAGAAAAAAAAAAAAAAAAAAAAAGAAAAGAAAGAAAGAAAAGCTAGGCTTGTATATGAGAATATATGATGCTTATTTTTCTAGGTCTGGGTTATCTCACTTAATATTTTTCAGTTTGTGCATTTTACTGTAAGCTTTATAATTTCATTTTTCTTTATGGCCAAAATAAACTCCATTGTGAGGATGTGCTATTTTTTCATTATCCACTCATGTGTTGACAGACATCTAGGCTGATTTCATTTCCTTGATATTGTGACTAGAACAGCAATAAATATTGATGTACAAGTATATCTATGGTAGGATACAGACTTCTTTGAGTAAATGCCCAGGAGTATAGTGGCCGGCTCACACAGTCCTATTTTGGCTTTGTGGCTATATTCCCACTAGGATAATTTTTTCCCCAATACATCGTTGCTAGTAGTATTGCTATTTGTTTCTTTGATAATAAATAGACAGTCTTACAGAGGTGAGACAGAATTTCTTTCTTTTTTTTTTTTCAGAATTTCAAATAAGTTTAATTTGACTCTCCCTGATGGCTATAGATGTTGAACACTTTAAAAAGTACATGTTCTGAAATATTTTAACTGGGCTTTTGTATGAGGTTTCTGACCTGGACTTTTGGGCCTAGAGCAGAGGTTTGACCAGCAGTCTGGCAGTCCGGCCGAAACACTCTCATTCACACAGAGACACACAGATGCTTAGGTTAATTTTCTACTGATTGACTCAGGGCCCAGGCATATAACTTGCTAACTCCTTCATCTGAACTCAACCCATCTTGTTCAGCTGTGCAACTCAGTAGCTTTTCTCAGAGCAGCATTTCAGCTTCTTTCCTCTGCATTGTCTCCTGGAATCTCTGCGGCGGCGGCATCTGTGTTGCACTGAGATGTTCTCAGAGTTTTCTTAGCCTGGTAGCCCCACCTGCACTTCCTGTCTGCCTTTGGCTTTTTATTAAACCCATAGGCAGTACAAATATTTACCAGCATAATCCCACTACACTGGGCAAAGATGTGTTACATTTATTTGTGCTGCATTTGTTTAAAGATGTGTTGCTTTGCCTGCTTGAGGCACCTGATTGATCTAATAAAAAGCTGAATGGCCAGTAGCTAGGCAATAGAGGGATGGGTGGAAGTGGTGGGCAGGGAGAATACTAAGTAGGAGGAGGAATCTAGGCTTGAGAAGAGAGAAGAGAATGAGAGAGAAAGAGGGGGAGATGTCTGCGGCCAGGCAGCACCAGCTAATCAGATACTGAGTAAGACATGCAAAATCAAAGAAAGATAAAAAGCCCCAGGCAAAATGTAGATGAAGAGAAACAGGTTAAGTTATAAGAGCTAATGGGACAAGCATAAGATAAGTCCGAGCATTCATAATTAATAAGTCTCCATGTCATGATTTGGTAGGCCAAAAGAAAGCCTGTTACAAATATGTACTGGCCATTTATTTCCTCGTTGCTTAGTTGTCCTTTTTTTAGATTAAAAAAAAATCAGGTTATATATATGTGTGTGTATCTATGTGTGGGTTTGGACCTGCAGAGGTCGGAGGGCATCTGATCCCCTGGGTTGGAGAGCTTGTGAGCTGCCTAATGTGGATGCTGAGAACTAAACCCAGGTCCTTTACAAGAGCAGTTAGCGCTCTGAATCACTTCGTGTTGTCTGTCCAACCTTCGTTGCTTAGTTTTTCTGAGCTATTTGATATTCTGGATATTAATCTTTTGTGGAATGGGTAGCAAATAGATTATTCTATTCTGTAGGCTATGTTTAACTTGATTAATGGTTTCCTTTGGAGTATTGAATCTATTTAATCTTAGGAGGTCCCATTTATTAACTGTTTGGCCTTATTTTCCCAGCAACTGTAGTCCTGTTCAGGGAGTCCTTACCTATGTCGACATCTGAAGTGATTTATTTACTTTTTCCTCTAATGGTTTCCGAGTTTTAAGTCTTATGTTTTTGACTGATTTGGAGTTGATTTTTGTCTAGGCTGATAGGTAAGGCTCTGGTAAAATACCCAGGTTTCCCAGCACCACGTAAGAGATGCTCTTCTCCAATGAGCAGTCCAAACAAACCAGGTGGCTATAGCTGCATGCATTTATATCTGAATCTTCTGTCCCATTAATCAACATGTCTGTCATTATCATAGGTTTGGCTACTAGGGCCCTAAATACAACCTGAAATTAGGTATGGTGACACTGCCAGCCCACCACCTTGCATCCTGGTTGCATTAGCTAGCCAAGGTCTTTCAGGCTTCTAAATGACTTGAAAGATTTTTTGGGGGTGGGAGGGGGAGGACAAGATGGGGATTTTGATTAGGATTGATTTATAGATTGCTGTAGGTAAGAAACATTTTCACAATGCTCTTTCCTCTGCTCCATGAGCGTGAGAAGTCTTTCCTCCCTGTCTTGTCTCTTCAATGACTCTCTTGTTTTAAAGTTCTCATTACAGAGACCCTCTGTTTCCTGTGTTAGGGTTACTTCAAAGTGTCCCCTTTCCCCAAGGCTGCTATGAATGGGATTGTTTCTGTGGTTTTTTCCTCAGCATATTTATTATTGGTTTGTAGGAAGGCTACTGAATTTCCTGTGCCATTTTCATCCCCTACCGCCTGGCTGGAAGTGTTTATCAGTACCACTGGTTCTTTAGTGAAGTCTTTCTCATCTAATGTACAGAATCCTGAAATCTGTGAACACAGATACTTTCTGTTTGTAGCTCGTTTGCTTCTCTCTCTTACTGTTCTAGACAAGACTTCCAGTACTATAATAGTGAGTGAGAGTGCAGAAGGTGGACACCCTGGTCTTTTCTGTAGTAAAAATGCTCCCCCACACACACTTAGTATAAGTGTGTTGGCTGTGGGTTTATCATATATAGCCTTTACTGTCTTGAGATATGTTACCAATGTCTTCAAGGATTTTATGAAGAAGGGATGTTGGATTTTGTCAAAAGAATTTCTCTTTATCTGTTGAGAAATTTTTGCCCTTAAGTTCACTTATGTGATGTTATATTTATTGCAGAGAGTCATCCCTACAGTTCTGGAATAAAGCTGATTTGATCATAGTGAATGGTCTTTTTGTTGTATTCTTTTTACAAAAATTATTTTAGGTCTATCAGTGTTTGCCCGTACAACATGCGTGACTGATTTCCTGTCAAATGGAAGAAGGCATCAGATGTCTTGGGACTGGAGTTATTGAAGGTTGTGAACTGCCATGTAGGTGCTGGGAATTGGACCCAGGCGTTCTGCAGGAGACACCGGTGCTCTTAGCCTTGGAACCATCTCTTGAGCACCTTTGATGTATCTTGAATTTGATTTATAAGTATTTTGTTTAGAATTTTTGCCTGTAGGGGTGAAGCTGGTAGACTTCTTGCCTCATGTGGATGATGTCTTAGATTCAATCCTCAGCACTGTCAAAGCAACCAGCCAAACAAACAAGATCCACGGATTTTTGTGTCTATGTTTATCAGAGAGATTGGTCTATAATTTTCTTTTTGTTGTTGTATCTTTATCTGGTTCTGACATCAGGATGATCCTGGCTTTGTTAAAAAAAAAAAAAATTGTAGTAATCTGTTCTTTCTTAGCCTATGGAATACTTTGAGGGCCATTGGTGTTAATTCCTCTTCTGTATGATTCCCAGGGTAGAAGAATATTGCCTATGGGATCAACCACAGTTTCGGGATATGGCACTATGCAAATGTTGTTCTAGACAGTTATCCACCGTGGCCCTTTTGACTTTAATACAGCTGGAGAGTGACGGAGCGAGGGCTGGAGGGTTCGAGCTAAGGTTT
Source organism: Sigmodon hispidus (assembly GCA_004025045.1). NCBI lineage: Eukaryota > Metazoa > Chordata > Mammalia > Rodentia > Cricetidae > Sigmodon > Sigmodon hispidus. Next base: position 10,591 of record PVIH01004801.1, on the reverse strand, counting down.
TAGTTACTGAGATCAGGAGCGGGAGGGAAACAGGGTGGGGGAGAACAGAAGTTAGTGTTAGATCGACTTTGAGAATAATCCAGGTGGCTTATTCTCTAAGGGGCTGCATAGGGCAAGTTGGCACACCGAGGGTCCCAGGGCCAAGAGACAGTTACCAGGAAGTGACAGTGTCTTCGTGGAAAACCAAGATGGAGAGATATGCCTACCGTGTGCGACTTGTTATCCAACAAAGAGCGGAAAGAAAATGACCATGTGGGGGCTGGAGAGATGGCTCAGCGGTTAAGAGCACCCTCTGCTCTTCCAGAGGACCCGGGTTCGATTCCCAGCACCCACATGGCAGCAAACAACTGTCTGTAGTTCCAGTTCCAGGCAAACACCAAGGCAAATAAATAAATTAAAAAAAAAAAGTAAAAAAAAAAAAAAAAAAAGAAAGAAAATGACCATGTGTGAGAAGGGAACAATACTGCTTGTTGGTTTCACTAGCTAGGCCTCAAGATGTCAGAGCCGTTGCTCCCCCTAGTGGTAAAATCCAGTCCTTGCAGGTTTTGTTTTTGTTTTCTGATGGCCGCTATTCCTCTGGTCTTGAGTGTGTGGCTCTTGTTTTGGTCTCAATGTTCACGTGACTTTCTTTTCCGCTAAATTTCTGCCTCTTCCAATGCATTTCTGATTTCAATTAGCACTCCCAAGTAGCGCAGGATGACTTTGTCTATCTCTAGATCTCCAGTGATCCCTCTTTCCCCACCACTTTTCCTTAAAATAAGAGTGCTTCTCCAGCTTTCACGAAACGCTCAATCCAATCCGCAGTGTAATTCTGGCACTTGGATAAAACAAAGCAAAAAGGTCCACATTCATAAGTCCAGGAATTAGGATGTGGGTGTGTTTGGGCCACTATTAATTTCAGAACTACTGTTTCTTCTTCTTCTTCTTCTTCTTCTTCTTCTTCTTCTTCTTCTTCTTCTTCTTCTTCTTCTTCTTCTCCTCCTCCTTCTCCTCCTCCTCCTCCTCCTCCTCCTCCTCCTCCTCCTCCTCCTCCTCCTTCTTTTCTCCCCTGAGACAGGGTTTCTCTGTGTAGCCTTGACTGTTCTAGAACTTGCTCTGTAGACCAGACTGGCCTTGAACTCACAGTGATCCACTTGCCTGTCTTCCAAGTTCTGGAATTAAAGGGCTTCTTAAAAAAATTCCACTCGGAAAATTCTATGTGACCCTAGGTTTACAAAACATGTACACAGGGACTGAAGACATAGGTGGACCAGTGGTAAGGAGCACAGGCTGCCTTTTCAGAGAACTTTGGTGTATTCCCAATACCTACATGGTGTTCACAATTTTCTGAAACTCCAGGCATACAAGTGATGCACAGATATACATGCAGAAAAAACACCCATACATATGAAAAAATAAAACATACAAATCAAACATTTACTGATAGCAAAGAAATAAGAATAAATTAATTTTAAAACAATCCTTTGGCATACATGAGATTTTATCACTTGCTAAAGATGAAAACAAAATTTCATAGTAACAGGATAGATGTGCTTATTTATAGTACACACAATATTAAATCTTAATTGGATATTTGGTTCTGCAGGACATTAGAACATCTTCACCAGTTTTTAGGATTGAATAACATTAATTCTATAACTGCTAATACAGGGAACAATGCACAAACTTAGCACAAAGTGGAGGACACATATTTAGAACCATTTCAGAGATTGTTGGAAATTCTGTCTTTTTTCCCCAGCATCTCTCTCTGTACATTCCTTTGTAGAGCAGGCTGCCCTTGAACTCAGAGATCCTCCTGCCTCTGCGTCCTGAGTGCTGGGATTAAAGTCCTGACCACTTTACCGGACCTATGGGAAGGAAGTTTCTTTCTTTTTTTAATATTTATTTTTATTTTATGTGAATTGGTGTTTTGCCTGCATGTATAACTGTGTAAGGGTGTCAGATCTTGGAATTACAGACAGTTGTTAGCTGCTATGTGGATGCTGGGAACTGAACTCAAGTCCTCTCGAAGAACAGTCAGTGCTCTTAACCGCTGAGCCATCTCTCCAGCATGAGAAGGGAGTTTCAATGAGGAATTTTTTTTTTTGGATTTGATTGGCCTGTGGGCTCCTCTGTGGGGCATTATCTTGATTTTGTTAATTGGGGTAGGAAGACCCACCCACTGCAGTCACCACTATCACCTGGGCAGAGGATTCTGACTCTGTCAGAGAGAGTGGGGCACTAGCATTCATTCATGCCTTAATTCATTGTTTTCTGACCTTGACTGGGGATGTGATGTGACAAGGCACGGCAGGTTTCTCGTGGCCTTGACTTGCTTGGAACAACAACTGTATCCTAGCTTTGTGAGCCAAACAGAACTCTTTCCCCGGAGCTGGAGAGGTGGTTCAGTGGTTAAGAATCCTTGTTGCTTTTTTTTCCTGAGAACTGGAGTTCAATTCCAGCTCTGCAGAACACACTCCCACCACACTAACAACAATATAAATCTCAGAAAAATTAACCTTTTCTTCATTATGTTGCTTTTACCAGAGTATTTTGTTACAACAAAAGAAAGATGACAAGTCAACAGGTATTTTAAAAATCAAACATTTTAACACATGCTATATTACTAATATATAATTAGTATAACCAAGGATATACTAGTTTGATACGTACTGAGGAACAATGGTGGGAAAACATTCAGTCTTTGCTGTGGCTAAATCATGTGTGTAAACAGCAGAAGAACTGAAAACTTTGTATGTCCATTAAATCCATGCAGTTCATAACATATAATAGTCCAAATTCTGAGCCAAGGTGTTTGAGTCAGGACCTGATTATGCTGTTGTGTGTTCAGGACCAAGGTTGCAATGCAGTTGTGACATATGCCAGCACTGTCAGAAGTGCCTCTGATTTGTTACATGTTTAAAATTTTTTTTAAACTTTATTTATTTATTTGCCTTGGTGTTTGCCTGGAACTGGAACTACAGACAGTTGTTAGCTGCCACATGGGTGCTGGGAATCGAACCCGGGCCCTCTGGAAGAGCAGATGGTGCTCTTAACCGCTGAGCTATCTCTCCAGCCCCCACATGTTTGGATTTGATTGGCCTGTGGGCTCCTCTGTGGGGCATTATCTTGATTTTGTTAATTGGGGTAGGAAGACCCACCCACTGCAGGCAAATTCATTTATTTGGTCATTGCATCCAGAGCCATTTTATTTTTCCCAATTTTTTTAACCTCTGCATTCAATTACATGACTCCATCCAATGCATCCTGCAGGTTAAGAAGCTGGGGTTTAGTTAACTATGTTGTGCACATGGTTGATGTTTTAATACCCAGAATGGAATTCCAGATAACTTTAAGACATATCAATTTAACTCTATGTCCCTAGTGGGGTTCTAAAAGCACAGGATCTTTTTTTCTGAGATAGGTTTCTTTCTATAGCTTTTAAGTCTGTCCTGGAACACGCTCTGTAGACCAGGCTAGCCTTGAACTCACAGAGATCCGTCTACCTCTGCCTCCTGAGTGCTAGGACTAATGGCGTGTGTCATCACTGGCTGGCTACTACAGAAATAATTTAAAAAATATTTTAACTTAAAATTTTTACATTTATTTATTTGTTCGGTGTGTGTGTGCATGCCCCATGCTTGTGTGCATACACCATGTAGTTGAGAGTTGAGTCACAGAGCATGGAGATAATAAGCTTTACTGATATGGACACTTCTGTCATACTGGCTAGCTTTCATAGTGCTGGAAGGTACCATACATGATACCAGAGAAGAGATGTTATCATCAATCTTATTCAGAAGTGAATCATTCAAGTTGCAATAAGAACTGGTCTGGCAAGACATGCTCACTAGTGCCATATTGATTTGAACAGCGTGGGAATGACCAATCACTTTTTGATTTAATTTAATCATGCTCCACAAGATGAAACCAAAGCCTGGCTAAGAACCTATGGCTAGACAGGTCATAGATCCTAGTAGAGAACCATTTACTATTATTCTGATAAATAGAAATAGTATCAAAGTGATTCCCAGTGAATTATTATACCCATAGGTTATTGCATCTCTCAACCCTCACTAAAGAAACCCCATTTGCAGCAGAAGATGATTAACACAGAGATCCACATCTGGTCACAGTGCAACACATAAGTGACTATGGAATTCTCAGCCCTAAAATGTATGGCACATCCTCTCATTGTGGAAAGACATAAGAGCCAGAGGCAGTAGATGAATACAAGGGAATTGTATCCTCCAGATACTAGGCATGGGGGCCATGGAGTGCATGTGGATGTCAGAAGACAACTTGGAGAAGTCAGTTCTCTGCTTCCACCTTGGGTGTCAGGAAAAACATACTACTACACAATTGAACTCAGATTGTCAGGCTCAGTGGCAAGTGTCCTTTTCTTCTCAGGCCCTTGCTGGCTCCATTTTAACTTTTTAATAATGTTGCTGGTGATATGGTTGGTCTAGGATTTTAAAAAACATATTGCTTGATAATATAAAGGACTAGTTATATTGGTATAATTAAGAATTTAGAGCCAGATGCTTATAATTTTGGCAATCAGGAAGCTGAGGTGTTTAATAATAATTTAAGATGTGTTACATTTGTTTATGCTGTGGAATATTTGTTTAATGATGTGAAGATGTATTGCATTCTTTTATGTTGCATTTGTTTAACTCTGTGAAGCTGGGTTACTTTGCCTGTCTCAAACACCTGATTGATCTCATAAAGAGCTGAATAGCCAATAGCTAAATAGGAGAGAAAAAAATAGGTGGAGTTGGCATGCAGAGAAAATAAATAGGAGAAAAAGAAAGACTTGGGAACTAGAAAAGGAGAGAGGACACCAGACCAAGCTACCCAGCCATACAACCAGCCATGGAGTAAGAAGGAAAGAAAGGTATATAGAACAGAGAAAGGTAAAAGCTCAGAGGCCAAAGGTAGATGGGATCATTTAAGAAAAGTTGGCTAGAAATTAAGGCCAGACATTCATAGTTAGAATAAGTCTCTGTGTGTTTATTTGGGAGCTGGATGGCAGGATTCCAAAGAGTAAAAAACAAGCAAAAACAAACAAACAGACAAACCACAACAAAAATCCAACCCCCTAAACCAAAATCAAAATCCAGAAATTACACTGAGGCAGGAGAATTTCTGAGAATCCATGGTCATCTTAGGCTACACAGTGAGTCTGAGGTCAGTCTTTACTGCAGAGACTTTAGCTCAAACAAACACACAGACAGAATTTGCACTTCCAACATGGGAGGCTACAGACATAGAAGATTGATGAGGTGAGGTAAACTGCTTCAGTCTGTCAGTATGAACTCCAGCTCTGTGTGGGAACTTCCTAGAAACACTACTGTTCACTCACCTGCACCTGAGCGTGCTCTTAAGTACCAGCTCTTACTAAAAGGAACCGAGGAAATGGCTAAACCAAGGTGTGAGTCAGAACCTGTGCAAGATGAACCCAACACACTTTTGTGATAACTTCAGAAAACAAGGCGTCAAAGACAGCCAAGGTTATGTCAGAGGGCTCAGGAACCAACTTAAACATTTCCTAAGGGGCCCTGGGGAGATGGGTCAAGAGCTTACTGCATAAGTGTGACAGACCTGACTTTGGATCCTCAGGACCTATGTAAAGCTGTGTGTGGAAACAGGAATCTGCATTCTCAGGCCCTACAGGGAAATGAGAGGACCTCCAAGAGTTTCAGGGACAGCTGGCCTCCATATATATTGGTGAACAAGAAATCATGTCTCAATCAAGGTGCAAAGTGAAGACAGACAATGAAGGTCATTCTCTGACCTCCACATGAACCATAATTCACCCAAACAGGTACACACCCAGATAAATGTTATATAATCTGTGGTGGTTTGAAAGAAAATGGCCCCCAAACTATTAGGAGATATGTCCTTTGTTGGAGTAGGTGTGTACAGGAGGCTGAGGCAGAAAAATTGCAAGGCAGAAGTAGCCTGGGCTATATGGTGTATAGTTGAGAACCTGAAAAAAAGAAGTTATGTAAGCTTTCAACTATTTTTATCAGTTGTGATTATTGTAAAATTTTGCAACTCATAGACAAATATTAGCAATGAATGGTAGTAGAGCCATATAGCATAGCTATAATTTTTTTATTAGAATCAAATAGAAATTTATCTGACTGAATAAACAAGAATCATTTAAAAAGCACTCTCAGATTACTGATGAGAAGTAGTCAAGACAATTAGAAAAGAATAATAATAAAAAGTCTAGGCATGGTGGTGCACATCTTTTATCTCAGCACTGGGGAGACAGAGAAGGTAAATTTCTGTGAGTTCAAGGCCAGCCTGGTCTACATAGCAGGTTCCAGGACAGCCAGGGCTACACAGAGAAACCATGTCTCCAAAAACAAACAAAAACCAAGGTTGAGAGAAAGACGGTAAAGATCTAAATGGATGCGCATAGGGTGTTTGTTCCACAAGATCCTTCAGATCCTGCTCCATTGTAAATTGTCTACTCACCACGGATGGGTTGTTCAAGAAAGTGCCTCTGTAAACTTTTAGATTCAGCTCTTAGCCAACTGTTTTGATCGACTCTTTGAACGCGAGGCAAGACTATTTCTTAAGCAAAACCATAGTGGATCCAGGGACTTTTGCCCACAGCACAAGTGGACCTCGACAGAGACAAGTATAAGGCCAGCAGGTGTGCCACAGCAGGGGAGACATGTACCTGTGAGGAGGAAGGTGGCCAGACCCTGGGAGGGGTGTGTGTGTGTGTGTGTGTGTGTGTGTGTGTGTGTGTGTGTGTGTGTGTGTGTGTGTGTGAGAGAGAGAGAGAGAGAGAGAGAGAGAGAGAGAGAGAGAGAGAGAGAGAGAGAGAGAGAGAGCCTTTGTCCTGAAGGGAGTACACTCACGGGGCACATATGGGTGCTCAGCCTAAAGCCTTGGCCTCAAGGATCCCGTTTCAGGTGGTCCGATGGAAACTTCAAACTCCCCTGGCTAGCAAGTTGGAACAATGAACACACCCACTGCACCTGACCTCAGCAAAACCGCTGCGTCTTTGCCAAGGCTATGCTCATTTCCACGGAAAAGCACGCCCCCATCCAAAGCCATCTCACTTCCCTCATCTCCACCGTCTTTGTGTTCCACTAAAATTGGGTGGGTGTAGGACTTAGCTAGCTGCGGTGCTTAGCTCTGGCCTGGCCATGAAATCCTAGCCAAGTGAGCAAGGTGGGGCTGAGTCTTTCCAAACTGCTGGGAAACCTAGAGGCAGCGAAGGTGGCTATCAGACACTTGCACCTGAGTTGGGGAGGGACTTGTGGGCGGGGGAAATCCGAACACATCAAACTGTGGTCTAGGTGTGGCTCCCTGGAGGCTGACTCTTAGATCCTTTTAAAAGCGGCTTTTCTCCCAGTTCCCACTAGAGGACTAGCTGAGATGGGCAAGTATAGGATTCGGGTGGCCACTGGAGACTCGCTTCTGGCCGGCTCCAGCAACCCGGTGCAGCTGTGGCTGGTGGGCGAGCATGGGGAAGCGGACCTCGGGAAACAGCTGCGACCATTGCGGAGAGGGGTGAGTCCTAGCAATGGCTGGGCTCGCAGGGATCCGGGACCTGGGACTCCGCAGGGGTCATGGGGACTGGGGAGGGGAGAGGAAATCTGACCTCAGGGAAGGTGGGTTGGGGATGGTGTCAGGCGCAGGTGGACTGACTGGCGGACAGTGAAAGGAATCGGAGATGTAGGCTGTGCAGAAAGAGAGGTGAGGATGAAATACCGCTGGGGCGCACAGCAGGTCCCAGGGAGCCTGGAGCCCAACGGAGCGCCCTGCTCCTTCTCGACACCCCTCGGTTCAGGTCTTTCCTGGGGTGCTTCTTAGAAGGGCAAATGGAACCTAGCTTCTCTGAGGGCTTCCTGACACCACTGCCCTCACTGAGGACTCCAGTTGTGTCCTATCCCACAGAACACGGACTTGGAGATCGACGTCCCCGTGCATCTAGGGCGCCTCCTGCTGGTAAAGATGCACAAACACAAAAGCCTATTGGATTCTGACTGGTTCTGCAAGTGGGTCACTGTGCAGGGACCTGGGACCCAAGGAGAGGCCTTTTTCCCCTGCTACAGTTGGGTGCAGAGCAACGAGACTATCTGCCTATTCGAGGGCACTGGTAAGGAATCTGGGGGCTGCTGAAGGAAGCAGGAGGTCGTTGGATGTGTTGTGAAACAAACAAACAAACAAACAAACAAAAGGTTAGAGAGATGAGGGTGAGGGAGGAGAGAAAGGATGAGATCCAGAGAAGGGAGGATAGAAGGAGCCTGGCACAGAGCGATGGCCTGAAAGGATCCAAGCTCTCGTGCTGGCCTCTCCTAGGCCTGAAGGTAAAGGACGACACTAAAAGCCTGTGTAAGAAGTTTCGGGAGCAGGAGATGGAGGACCGAAGGAAGGTGTACCGGTGAGACCAAGAAAACCTTTGATCGCCCCCCAGACCCCTCCCCGGCCCCCAAACTCCTGCCTCATTCGGGTCTCTCCGTCTTCTAGGTGGGGCTCCTGGAAGGAGGGTTTAATCCTGCCTGTAGCAGGGAGCACACAGTGGTACCTCCCCAGAAACCAGAGATTCATGGAGGATAAGGATTTAGATTTTTCCCTCTCTCTGGCCAAAGTGTGAGTACTTGGTTGCGTTTTTGCACTTTTGCCTTAAGCTGCGAGGTGAATTCTTTCTTGATCTTCTTGCGTGCTGTTCTTTGCACAGGTTGAAGGACTTTGCCATTAAGGGAACTCTAGATTTTGTAAGTCGTGTACAAAAACTGGAAGATTACAAAAAGGTATTCCCACATGGAAAGACTGCTCTGGCCGGTCAGTTACCACAACTTCCCAAAGTCTCTACCCAGAATTCCAAGCGGGGATCTGAAAGAAGAGGGGAGAGAAGGCAGAAGAGTGCAGACAGAATTTAAAGCTCACACTGTGTTCTCAATTGATGTCCTCAGGGCGGGTTCGTGATTCCTGGAAGGATGATGCCCTCTTTGGGTACCAGTTCCTCAATGGTGCAAACCCCATGCTCCTGAGGCGTTCTAAGCGCCTTCCCGCCCGCCTGGTTCTGCCTCCGGAAATGAAAGACTTGAAGACCCAGCTGGAGAAGGAGGTCCAGGTGTGGAGTTGCCTTGTTTACATCCCCCTGCAGCCCCATCGTTCCCAACACTTTGCCCTCCCCCTCCCCCTCATTCTTTCCCTTTCTTCATGTCTACCTACATCATCTATACTCACTTTCACTCTTCATCTACATTTACGGCTTCTTTTTTAAATTAGTTTTTTTTTTTAACATTAGCATACAAAGTGATGGGTTATCATCAGCACTTGAGGCTTCTCAACTTTGGTACTACGTCATTATTACGACCCAAATAATCCTTCTTTTTAGAGTACTTTCCTATCCAGTAAAGGTTTAGTAGTAACCCATCTCTTACCTATTAGATGTCAATAACTCATTCTTTGTGACAGTCAGAAATGACTCTAGTCATTGCCAAATTTTTTTTTTTTGGGGGCACATTACCTGTGGTTGAAACTCATGATCAATATGGTCTTTTCTCCATTTCTGTCCTCTTTTTCATCTTTACCATCATCCTTTCCTTTTTCATGGGCCTTAGTCCTAAGGAAGAACTTCTGGAGGGAATCAAGGCTGAACAAGCTGGGTGTGGTGGCTCTTGCTTGTTAAGCCAGCATTTAGGAGCAGAGGAAGGAATATGGACACACGTTTAAGGCCAGCCTGCTGTTAGACTCCAGGCTAACCAGGGCTGTGTGCTGAGAGCATGTCTTAAAGAGACTGTTCCAAAGAAAGGAAAGGAGGAAGAAGAGAAAGAAGATGGGGAGAAAGAGGAGGAGGAGAGGAGGTGAGCTAAGTAGAGATTTGATAAAAATAGACATTTATTTTTTGAGAAAGGAGTAAAGGAACAATTTCTGCTACATTTGGCTAAAGCCTGTGGTGTGTGTGTGTGTACATAGGCTGGGAATTGGGGTCCGTGGTAGAAGGCAGAACTTCACCTCAGGAAGGCTCATGCACCTGTACATCTAGGCTTTAGTTCTGAGGAGATCAGTCTCTTAAAGTGAAATCATCACGTGGCAGAGAGGAGCCTCTTTGGCAGCGAAAGCAAAGCGGGTTCAGAACTGACTCCGCCTCCCTATCCGTGTGACCCCACCCTCCAGGCTGGAACTCTGTTTGAAGCTGATTTCTCCCTGCTGGATGGCGTCAAGCCCAACATCATCATCTTTAAGCAGCAGTATGTGACAGCCCCTTTGGTCATGCTGAAGCTAAAGCCTGATGGGCGCCTCTTGCCCATGCTCATCCAGGTAGGAGGACCGACGGCCTCCCCAACACTGACTCCCCTCGGGGTTTAGACACAGATTCTCAGCTCCAATTCTCTCCTGCTCTAGCTGCATCCGCCCCGACACGGATGTTCCCCACCTCTGCTCTTCTTGCCCTCCGATCCTCCCATGGCCTGGCTCCTGGCCAAGATCTGGGTTCGGAGCTCTGATTTCCAACTGCACCAGTTACAGTCACATCTGCTAAGGGGGCATCTAATGGCTGAGGTTATCTCCGTGGCCACAATGAGGAGCTTACCCAGCCTGCATCCCATATACAAGGTACTTCAGGGTGTCTGTC